>PVKM010016838.1:0-26451 GCA_004027735.1 Carollia perspicillata
AAGTTTTTTGTCAATATTCTCACTCATACATTTGGAAGTGAGTAGGGGAAAAAGAACTCCGTGTACAATTAAGCATTATGGAGAACAGCAGCCCTGGGATGATGGTTTGGCTGCATCTCACCCTGGAGGTAAACAGGAAGTATTTACTCATGAGTCCCTAGGGTAAATAAATTAGTGTTGTAGAATTTGATTTTTAAAAACTTTATTTTAATTGAGGTATAGTACACACATAAGTTTTTAAGTGTGCAACCCAGTGAGTTTTTAAAAATGATATACTCATGTACTACCTTCTCAATTAAGATAAAGGAACAAAACACTTGCATCACCCTGGTCCCCATACTGATTTTGATTTTAACACTTCTGTTTAATTAGGCCTCTTACATTTGGCAATGAGCGGTAATTTAGCTCTATATTGGCTACATAAACCAACTAATTGCTAATACTGACAAGCAAATGAGTTGCTCTAGTATTTGTAGTATAGTGGCTGAATGCTTATTATTGCATTTTATTTGGGACCCAAAAATTTCTTGAGCGTTTTTATGCATAGCATACTTATTTCTTCAACTCTTGTGATTTGAGATTTCCCTGTACGCTTTACTGGGTGTTCTTCATGGAATCACTTACAGTGTTTGTTTGTTTTTCCAAGGTCTTGTCCAGAAGGCTAAAAAAGCAAAGAACAGGCTGTTGAAACGAGAAGGAGATGACCGAGCAGAGTCAGGGACCCAAGGATATGAGTCTTTCAGTTACGGAGGGGTTGATCCTTACATGTGGGAACCGCAGGAACTTGGTAAGAAATTCTGTTCGTTCATTCAGCAAATGCTTATTGAACATCTCTCTATTCTATGTAATGTCTTAAAGAGTTGGCTGAGGAGGCATCAACAAACCAGAATGGTCTATGCTTCTTATGGACCTTATGTCCTGGGGGTGGAGGGCAGAAAATGGACAAGAGTGAGCTGAGCAGCTGCATTGTGTTAGGCACTGCATTAAACGCTTTCCTTGTGTGCTCTCATGTAATCCTCACTGCACCCCATGGGGACCTGCCTGGGATCAGACATCTGGGAAACTGCAGAACCGGGGTGGGAGTCCAGGTCTGTGGCAGCAGCCCAGGTACAGATTCCTTTGACTGGGCTGTGTCCTCTCATACAGGACGTTACCTCACTGCTAAGAGGCACTGGTTTGTGCAGTGGATTTTATGAAACACATATTTATGGTGCCATATACTTTCCAAATAATCTTGTTTTGGAATGATGAAAATATTCTAAAATATACTTGGGTGAGGGTTGCATAAGTCTGAATATGCTATTGGGTTGGCCAAAAAGTCAATATGTTTTTTCCCATATAATAATAAAAGACACATTTTTCATTTTCACCAATAACTTTATTGATTTGGATATTTTGAGTATGTTGGCTGTCTCCTGCAGGGTAGAATGTTGATTGTTCTCATTTGGTGTCTCGATTTGATCACAATCAACTTCAACTGGTCTACTTGGCCATGGAGCATTGTCCAGCGAGAAATCTCCAGCATGAATCTTCGCAAACCACTTTTGACACGTTCAATCAGTCACAGCACCTTTTCTATACACTACACGCAAGTCTTTTTTTGCATTTCAGTTGTGTTTTTACTTTTCTTGAAATGATAAAGTGTAATATGCCAAAAATGTTGCGTATTTTCTTCCATCTTTAATATTAAAATGACTGCACAAAAATTCACCAATTTTGATAAGCTTTTTTAAATGCACGCTGATATGACAGCTGTCACAATACAGTCTAACAAAATTGTTTCCAATGAAGTTAAAGCTAACTAAGCGCTACTGGAGCCAGCTTACAGAAAAAACAAAGGAACTTTTTGGCCAACCCAGTAAAAACCGTTGAATTGGTACACTTAAAATGGTGAATTGTACGTATGTAACTAATATCTCAATAATGAAAAGGTCATGCCACACTAGCATTGCACTGGCTAATCTTACATGTCTGTTAACTTTTGAATGATAACATCATGAATATAATATTTTCTTTCTATGCAATGGATAAGGATTCCTTCATAGTGCTTTATTATACTTTCATATGCGTTATCTTGTTCACCTGTCACAAAAGCCATGTGAGGTGGAATGCACAGTGACATTCATTTCCATTCATAGACAAGGAAACAGGCTCTAAGAAGGGAAGTGCTTACTCAGCGTCATCTCCCATGTTCTTACAGTGCCACTACAGAAAGTGACTTTTTGAATGGGGAAAGTCCCAGAATTGGGCTGTCCAATACGATAACTAACTATATGTAGCTATTTAAATTTAAGTAAAATTAATTAAAATTACAAGTGATTTCTTCAGCCATACACCAGGACGTTTCAAGTGCTCACTCTCCGTATGTGGCCAGTGGCTGCCAAACTGGAGAGCAGAAACATTCTCATCATGGCGGGAGAAGGTGGCTTTAAAAAGAGCACTACACAAATGTAATTATGAGTCACACCCGAAAGCCAGTTAGAAGCGTGAAAGAGGAGTTTCAGGCATGCGAATCCTTACTAACTTTTCGACAGCTTATCTCGTGATTGCCAGTGTTAAATTATCAGGTGACTTTCTGATTAACTTGCCTGTTTGAACAACTGAAGGAAGTCACAAATTGCAGAAAGGTTGAGTGAATGGCAAATTTTAGAAGTTAATAATGTACAGTCACCCCTAAGAACTTGAAAGTAAATTTTAATTAGATGTTAAGAATATGGTTAAAGAAGAAAAGGTATGTGGGTGCTTTCTTAGTTTTTGAAGTTTTGTGAGATTCCAAAATCCTAAAATTTTTACTTTTAAAATTTATTGAGGATAAGCAGCAAGGTGGCGGGGCTGCCTCAGAGAAATGACAAGTCATTTGTCTGCCCATCTCCTCTCCTTGCAGGTGCTGTGAGAAGCCATCTTTCTGACTTCAAGAAACACCGAGCTGCCAGGATTGACCACTATGTTGTGGAAGTCAATAAATTAATAATCAGGTTGGAGAAGGTAACTTTTGTTGTTTAAGGCAGTTTTTTTCTGCACGTATACATTTTCTGGGGGGGGATTACATTTCTGAATCATTGTGTATTTTATATGTATGACGCTGGCTGTGTCTGGTGTTGGCAGATAAACGCCTCAGCTAGCGAGGTACAGAGCATGTGATGGACGATTTTAGCCTGGCTGTTTTTACTTGAAAGGAATAGCCCAGGTCAACAGACTTGCTACATAGCCAGCTTCCCTTTTCCTTCCTATGAAGCCCACTTGGCTGCTAGAAAACCTTCCTGTCTTCAGATTTCCTCTTCTGGCTGTCCCGGGCATAATCACACAATGGAGCACAGTGAGCTATATTCATTGGCAAACAGAGAAGCTGGTGCCTAGGTCTGTGGGGAGAGCTCTGCTGGCTCCAGCATGTAGTGTGGGAACATCTTCGCTGGGCCATTCTGCCCTGTGGTATGAGAGTGCACGTCCCAGGCGGCGGTCACTCTGTTTTCCTTTCTCCCTAGAAATGCTTGTTGTATATAAGCTGAATTGTGTGGTGGGCATGGTAGCAACCCCATGGGCAGTTCTTTATGTGTTCTTTGCAGGACAGAAATATGTGGCTAGTTTAATTATCCAGGAGGACTGTGGAGAATTGGGAGTTCTGCACTGCTTTCAGGAGGCACCCCCACCACGTCTTAGCCTAACCCTGGTTATTGCTTAAAGGTCTAAGTGACACTAAAGAGATTGGAAGTGGGTCAAGGAAAGGGAGGTGCTTTCTGGATTATCCCGTGTGAAATTGCTTTTGTGACTTTGTGGGCTGGGGATGACAGATGAGACTTGAGAAATGCAGACGTGGTAATTTCCCCTTGATGCCTCTTGCCTGTGGAAAGTGTATTCATCACCCGATTAATTCCATTTGGCACTGTCTTCTCCTTGTCAGCTCACTGCGTTTGACAGAACGAATACCGAGTCAGCTAAGGTCCGAGGTAACTCTTAAGAACTTTGCTCATATTTATGCTATTTATTTTCTCCCTGACCAGATCTCTTTTAAATGGCTTGCTTTTTTGTTTGGTTTTTGTTTTGTTCTTCTCAAAGCAATAGAAAAGTCTGTGGTGCCTTGGGTCAACGACCAGGATGTCCCTTTTTGTCCAGACTGCGGTAATAAATTTAGCATCCGTAACCGCCGCCACCACTGCCGCCTCTGCGGGTCCATTATGTGCAAGAAGTGCATGGAGCTCATCAGCCTTCCCTTGGCAAGTAGGTAACATGGAGGTGGGACTGTGGACCCTAATCTCTTTCTGAGACTCGCTTGTTTGCTCACCACCACTGGGTGATTTGTTTTGAGCTTTTTTGTTTAAATTAATGGTGATTGGGATCTTCATTCATTCACTTGCTGACTCCATGAAGCCCAGTATAGGCGAGGCACTGTGCTAGGGGCCAGGGATACAATGCTCTGCAGTAATGGTTTGCACACTGTTTTTGTAAAAGACGTGATAGTAAATATCTTAGGTTTTGTGGGCTACACATGGTCTCTGTGACAGTTTTTCTTTTTTTTTTTTAACTTTTAAAAACATAAAAACTGTACCGGGCTCAAGGGCCAAACAGAAACAGGCTGGACTGGGCTTGCAGGTCATAGTTGCCTGCCTCTGGTCGGTAAGGCCTTGCCCGTTCTCCCAAGAAACTCAGCGTCTAGCAGGGCATACAGACACACAAACAGATACTTGCTTTATAAAGATATGAGTATGATGAGAGAAGTTTCATCAGGCACCCAGGAGAGCCGACCGAATCTTTATCCGCTCTGCTTAGAAGTGGCAGCTGAGGCTTAGAGAGGAGACTGTAGGAAAGGGTTAGGTTCTTGAAGAATGAAATTAAATGAAATCCTTTGAAGTGAAAGTCACAGATGGTCATTGTCGTGTAGAATAAACTGTAATGTCATAATACAAGAAACGTCGAGTGTTTTGGAGGCTGGGGGAGAGCAAAAGCATGGATACTCAGGGGCCGGAGGTGATGTTCAGGAAGTGCCTTGAAGGACAACCAGGACTGCAGAGAGATGGGGCAGGAGGGCATCCCGGGCAGAGTGAAGAGTAGGACCAGAGGCATGGAATTTGGAACGCCCTGTGGAAGGTTAGTGGATGAGCAAACAGTAGCTGGGAGTGCAGAGGACATGTTTGAGAATTGTGGGAATGAGGTTACAAAGGTTGGATGGAACCAGGAGTCTGGAACTCTGAGTGTCAGCTGGTTAAAAGTTGTTCAGGATGATCTCGTGGGCTTTTGGCCAGTTCTGGGACGTTGGGCTGTGTGCACTGCCCATTGACTCTGCGTGTGCCGTTGGCCGTGGAGCGTCTGCACAACTTGGGTCAGAAGCACACACTTCCTTTGTCGAACCCTGACATCTGTCAGGAACACATCGCCCTGATACTTCCCCTTTCTCCTTGAGGCCAACTCCCTGTCTCACTTGAGACTTTATTAGCTATGTTTTTTTGGACTCTATTCACCTCTCTCCTCTTGGGCTAATCAACCAACATTTATGGGGCAGCTGCTATGAAGTGGCCCTGTTGTATACATAAGGATACAAGAATGAGTAAGACTATTTCTACCCTCAAAGAGTCACGGATTCCTAGAACAGCTCAGGGTATACATAAACCTGTCATAAAGGGAGAAAAATGGGACAATTCTCCATAGGAGCGATGTGGTAAGAACTGCTGATAGGAAGGGCAGGTCATTTTTGCCTCAAGGAATAGGGCAGGGCTTCCTGGAAGACATGCCAGTTGAGTTGGGCTTTGGAAGATGTAGAAGTCAGGTATCTGGGAGTGGGGAAGGCTGTCAGGACAGTCCAGGGAGAAAGTGGGCTGTGTCTGAGCTTTGGCAAATGGAGGGGGCAGTAGGTGGTGAGGCTAGGTTAGGGATGGGTCTCAGAACCTCAAAGACATACTGTCCTAGGCTTTCTGGCTCTTTCCTGGCTGGCAGTGGGAGGCCCTCCCACCCCAGAACCTGACCCCAAGAAGGCAGAGATGTGGGTGCTTCTTGCTCGAAAGCAGAGGCTAGTCTTACCTCTTCAGCACCCGTGGACTCCCCTCCTGTCATGGGCGGTGGAATGATGGGAGGCTGCAGGCTCACTGCTGCCTGTCTTGTGTTGTGCTTTACAGATAAGCTCACCAGTGCCAGCAAGGATTCCCTGAGCTCCCATACCAGCCCCAGCCAGTCACCCAACAGTGTGCATGGCTCCCGCCGAGGCAGCATCAGCAGTGTGAGCAGTGTGAGCTCTGTCCTGGACGAGAAGGACGATGACCGGATCCGTTGCTGTACACATTGCAAGGACACACTGCTCAAGAGAGAGCAGCAGATTGACGAGAAGGAGCACACCCCCGACATCGTGAAGCTCTATGAGGTGACTTGCTGTGTGCAGTCCTGGGTCTGATTCGAGAGGCACATTTGGCTGTTCATTACGTACATGCCTGCAGGTTTTGGAGAATGATTTGGGAAGTTGTTCCTTTGAATTATTTTTAGCTTCTGCTGAAGGGCCATGCATGGTATGATTTCCCAGCTAGGGCCCTGGGTGAGTCACAGAGTCATCCTGGGTGTGGCACTACAAACTTGTTCCCTCCATTTCTTGCAAAAGTTTTCTTTCAAAATGGAGGTTGAAAGCTTTGGTGGCCCAGGGGCAAGAGGAGAAAGAACGGCTGCCGTGCAGTGTGGACAGGTTCTGTGGGCATGAGCAGAAGCTGGGGCTGGTGGTGAACAGTGGGCCGGGAGCGTCCTGTGACACTCCCTTGGCAGCATCAGGCTTTACAAGTTTGAGTAACTGCCTATAGGCTTAGAGCTTCCTCTTTTAAGTCCATTCACATCCCGCAGCTCTCATGACCACCAGTGACTCCAGAACACCTTTAGTAGATGCTGCTCTGAGAGGAACGTACGATAGTGCAAAAACCTGGGGTTTAGGGTCAGAGAGGTCGGGCCTTCTGACGGCCCTGTGGGACCTGCAAGCTCAGGGAGCGGAGGTGATGGGAGGGGGGAGGAGCTGATCCCTGACAGAGGAAGCAACTCCTGCAGAATCTGAGCAGGGGAAGAGTGTAGGTTTGGCTGATGATCACTGAATGGTCCCCGTTAGCAGTGCTACAGGTCATAAGGGCTGTGTTTTGGAATCACCACGAAAATACTCAGGCTGCTAGAAATAGTGTTAATTAAACTCTGTGCTGAGTTGCATCCGTCCTTTACTTGAAGGTCATGACTTGATAACTCATTTTGTAAATCGCCACTGTGCTTTTTGCTTCTGTCTTTTTTGAAGCAAGTCCTGGTGATGCCTTGTGCTGGTGTCTTGCACCGTCTGGTAGAGAAAGAATGTAGCAACTCATTCCTTTTCTCTGCCTTGGTAAACTCTGACTTGTGTCCTGGAAAGCCTTGCTCTTCTTTCCTTCATGCAATGTTTTCGACTTGTAAAGTAGGTCTGTAAATCAGGAATTTGATAACAATAGTAAAAAGTATCAAAACAAAAAACCAGTACCTGCATTTTTCCATTTTAGAAAACTGCCTATGTTAAGTATATCTCTGGTTGATGCAGCATAACTCCTGGGCAGGCTTTTCCTGTACCCCGAGAAGGCCACTTACCTCTTCTTCTTTGTTCTTAGAAATTACGACTTTGCATGGAGAAAGTTGACCAAAAAGCTCCTGAATACATCAGGATGGCAGCATCATTGAAGTAAGCTATTCCTCTCTGGTTTTCTGTTTCAGTGGTGACTCTTTTCTGGCATTTCAGGTCAAGTCTTCAGTAGCTTAAAATGAAAATCTTATCTCTGACTGTGCTGCTCTTCTGTGACTGACGGCAGAGAATCTTTGTCAGGTCTCTCTCTGTGTCGCACTGTTACAGCCCTCCTTAGCCAGGTTGAGGTGACCCCAGCTATTCCGATGGAGCAGGTTTGGGAAGGGCCTCAGGCAGCAGGCACCAGTGCCAAGTGCAGCATCCGGAGGGGAGCAAGGGCAGTGTGCCTCCTGCTCATACCTGGGTAGATGCCACATTAGGTGACATTGAGTTGTCAGGGCTTAGAGCAGGGGTTGGCAAATGGCAGCCCATGGGCCAAATCTAGCTGGCCACCTGCTCCTTTTTTTAATGAAGATATAGTTCACACACCATAAAATCTACACCTTTAAAATGTGCAGTTCACTGGTTTTTAGTATATTTACAAATTTGTACAACCATCACCACTGTACTAACTTTAAAACATTTTTATCATCCTAATAAGAAACCCCTAATAAGACTCATTAGCAGTCATAGCTCATTCCCCTCTCCCTTTATGGAAAGAATTGCCTGACTTTTTCTTAAGAGCGTTGTTCCTTCTGACTAAAATCAGATCCCAGCAGTCTTTTCCGAACCTGCAGAAAAAATATTGCGGCATCAAATTGAGTGTTCTCAATTCGAGGATTGTCTGCCTTTGTTTTAGGTCTGGGCCACATACCTGTCATGTTTGTAGTGATGCATGCACCTTGTTTAGAACAAACCTATATTTTTATTTGGACATTTACGGTGGTGATATTTGTAGCAGTTTCAAAAAACAAAGGGTATAAGCTTGGCTTTTCCTTCATGATGTCTGAGACCATGTTCTAAGCCCACTGTGGGTCTCATGTAGACCCACGTAAAGAACGAAGTTTTTGTTTGCGTAGTCCTTAAAGAGTTTCCTGACTCTTGAGTCTATGAATTTCTGACTTACAAAACATGAAAAACTGAACCCAGCTGTTTTGTGGCAAAAACACCCCTTCTGTTATACCTCTTCCTGCCTCTGCTGTTGCTTTGAGGATCTTCTTCCCTCGTTCCTCTCCCGACGTTTCCCAGCCCGCAGGAAGAGAAAAAGAGGTGAGAGGAGAATAGCAAAAAGATAGGGAAACTGTGTGGACCCTGTTCCTTTTCCCCTCCGTCCTGACGATGATGTGTCTGCAGCCCCTGGCACAGACGGTGGAAGGGGAACAACCCCTATTTCTTGTGCCCTCTCAGCCACAACTGTCCCAGGGCCTTCCCTCCTTATATTTGTGCCTTCCAGAGCCCTGTCTTCCTCCTTCTGTTCCTTAGCCTAGAGCCCTGGTTTTCAATAACAGTAGGGAAGGGACCCATTTTCTTTTCTACCTGCAGTTCACTGAGCAAGAATTTCAGTCTGCCCCTGGCTGGTGTGGCTCAGTGGATTGAGCGCAGGCCTGCGAACCAGAGGATCACAATTCAGTTCCCAGTCAGGGCACATGCATGGGTTGCAGGCCAGTTCCCAGCGAGGGACGCACAAGTGGCAACCACACATTGATATTTCTCTCCCTCTCTCCTTCCCTTCCCCTCTAAAGATAAATAAATAAATTAAAAAAAAAAAAGAATTTCAGTCTGCCCTCTCTGTGCGTAGGTTGGAAGGAGAACCCTGGGTGATCCTGATATAGAGACCTCTCCGAAATGGAGAGTCCTTGGCTTGGAGAATCTGTCTCATGCCCATTTCTTCCCTGGAGCTTTCTGGAATCTGCACCCCTCCTATCCCTGCCCATTGGTTTGACGTTAGAGCAGGCCTCTCTTCTACGTGGACACCAGCAAGGAGAGCTGTGTTCCTGGCAGTTTGAGTGTTTTCTTTATGAATTTGTTACTGAGGGGCTCCTCTTCCTGAGTGCTGTTGTTTTTGTTTGTTTTGTTTTGTCTTTTGCTTTGTGCCTCAGACTTAATTGTGCGTTAATGGGCCTCCCTAGCCGGTTGGGGAACTGCCATTGCTAAGCACATTTCCATGTGTCTAAATCCTACTCCTGCTTAGAAAGGCTGGTCCTAAAGGGCTTGAAGTGCATTTCATTCTCTTACTCTTTCATTCAGTGGATATTTATCGAGCACTAGTTACATCCTAAGCACTGATCTAGTTGCTGGGGCTACAGCGATGAACAGTGAAGTCAGTGTGTGCTCTCGTGGAGCCTGGTTTTTGTGGGAGCACAGGCCACATCCACGTGAACAAGTGATGAACAGGATTGCTGCAGATGTGATCGCTGCTCTGAGGGACATGCTGTTGGTTGACATGGTTGCAACCACGGGAAGTGACTTCAGATTATGGGACTTGGAGATACTGAAATAAAGCCAAGTCTTCTCATTTCTGGTCTGATGTTGTTTTTGCAAACTATGCAGTGAAAGATAATGAAACAACCTTATTAAATCGTCATATTACAGAATACACCAATATTTTTCCAGCTAAAACTGTGTTTTTCTTCACTTTTACTTTTTTAAAACAAGGTTTTAATTTACTTATTTTTAGAGAGAGAGAAAGGGAGGGAGGGAGGGAGAGAAACATTGATCTGAGAAGAAACACACCCCCACCAGGGACCGCACATGCCCCGGCCAGGGACCTGGCCTGCAACCCAGGCACGCGCCTGACCGGGAATCAAACCAGTGACCTTTCATTTGCAGTACGACGCCCAGCCAACTGAGCCACACCGGTCAGGGCAGGACTGTTTTATAGATGGTAAAATAGGTAAACAGAGCAGTCCTTTATGCTTAGTTAACTTAAATTGCTGCTGCCTTAGAAGGGGAGCTGAGTGGCCCTTGCTGAGGCTGGATTAACAGCTGCAAGATCTTCTGAAATGTTTCTCTTCTCAGTAAATGCTGATTAAGCTTGGCCGGTGTGCTAGTCACTGAGGACACAGTGAACAGCCACAATCACTGCACTTAGAACTCAACAATCTGGTGGGGGTGACAAATTTGTAAATGAATAATTCTTTTTTTTTAAAAGATTTATTTATTTATTTTTAGAAAGTGGGGAAGGGAGGGAGGAAGAGAGGAAGAAAACATCAGTATGAGAAATACATTGATCAGTTGTCTTTTGCACGCCCCTAACTGGGGACCTGGCCCGCAACCCAGGCATGTGCTCTGACTGGGAACTGAACTGGTGACCTTTCGGTTTGCAGGCCAGCACTCAATCCACTGAGCCACACCAGCCAGGGCCAATCATTTTATTTATTTATTTTTAGAGAGAGAGGGAGGGAGGGAGAAAGAGAGGAGAGGAGAGAAACATTGATGTGAGAGAGAAACATCAGTCAGTTGCCGCTAAGTGCCCTGACCAGGGACCAAACCTGCAACCTAGGCATGTGCCCTCAACCAGGAATCAAACCGGCGACCCCTTGGTTCATAGGCCTGCGCTCAATCCACTGTGCTACACCAGCCAGGGTGGTAATGTGAAAATTAAACTCAGTTAATGAAAAGATTCAGCAGTCAATAAGCTAATTTAGCTTTTCAAAGGTATGTTGTATCTGAACCATATGAAAGCCCAATTATTATTAATGCAATTAAATCTTGAATAATTCATGATAATTTTTCCACAGTAGAAATAAAATGATTACTGGCTGTATATTTTCTGAAAATAAAAAAATTTAAAAGCCTAAAATAAAAACTCACCATGATTTCTCCTTAGTGCTGGAGAGACAACCTACAGTCTGGAACATGCCAATGACCTTCGAGTAGAAGTGCAGAAAGTGTATGAGCTAATAGACGCTTTAAGGTAAGGTCTGATGGGTGACATCTTACCTGCTGCCTTCAGTGGAGGAGGTGATGTTTTAATGAGGTACTTGGTGGCTAGCAGACCTGAGCTTACCTAGAATCCTGGTGACAGCAGTTTGTGTGAGGAGGAGACTGAGGAGGGTGTCCGCTCTGACACTCAACACATCTCAGTAACTTTTGGTTAAGGATTCCAGTGTTCATTATTACCAAAGGAATAGGAGTTTATCGAACACTGGCTGCCAGGAAATACCACTGGATGTTTCTGTGTAGTGTAGCTCACTTGTTCTACCCAAGTTACCCTGTGAAGTAGGGATTAACGTCCCCACTGAGGCACCACAGCTGGCAAAAGTGGTAGAACCAGCATGGAAACCCAGATTGTTCAAGTCAACAGCTGCTTTTTACCTGTGGAGTGGTTGTTGGGGTTAAGTCAGCCCTTTGCTGTGTAGGAGATACCATGACTCAGGGGAAGAACTGAGGTCAGGGGTCTTTGTCCATCCGAACACGCAGGTCTGCTCTGTACTTTGCGGGGCCTAGTGCAAAATGAAAATGCAAGTTCCTTGTTCATAATTGTTAATAATTTTAAGACAGTGACAGCAGAATATTAAACCAAGCACAGGGCTCTTCTAAGCACCAGACCCTGTGTGGCTGCATATGTCACTCAACCATGAAGCGGCCCCTGCACGTGTGGTCAGTCCCTCGATGGCCAAGTGTTTATCATGCACCCTGGGCTGGGTTAGAGGCCTCGGGTACAGCAAAAGGGTAAGAAACCAGCTGTGCCTTCAAGGACACTTCCGTGGAGCCTCTGACCTGTATCCTCCACAGATCTTCCCTGCATGCAAGCCTGACAACTCGGAGACTTTCCACCCTTGTTTCTGATTCTGAGGCTGGCAGCGCTTGTTACATTGATGTGTTTGTTCCAATTCAGTAAGAAGATCCTAACCTTGGGCTTGAACCAGGACCCTCCACCACATCCAAACACTTTGCGGCTGCAGAAGATGATCAGATATTCGGCGACACTTTTTGTGCAGGTAAAGCCAATCCTGGGGTAGAAGAAACACCGCACTTGCCTCCCTTGCTCTTCTGCCGTTCAGGAAGCAGAGGAAGCCAGTGGCTTATTTTCTATTTCCATGTTTGTTCTTCTTTAAGATTATAAATGCATTATGCCATATTTAGAGAAAAATCTGTATTTCAAAGAGAAATAAAAACTACTTTTAATCCCATGTCCGTACATAATCCCATGTCCCTACAACACCATTACATATTATTTTGGTATATTTTCTTCTTTTTTTTCCATTTGCACTTGATAGGTAAATTGTTATGTGTATATTTGCAAATTTATGTCTTCTCTTTTTATCGCTGGCCGTAATATCCCAGCACTTTTTACGTAGCCCTCCAGCAGCTCCCCGCTGAGCACTGCTGCAGAGCACCGCTTTGACGCGTCCGACGTCCTTCACGTAGCCACTCCCCTTCACTGGGCGTTCAGTAGATTCCCGCTTTTTGCCATTACGAACACTGCTTGAGGGACATAGATGTACACAGCATTTCTTCCTCGGAATAGACGCCCGAGGCACTCTTTGTGGGCCATTGGTTGGGAGGAAACAGCTGATCATTCAAGAGCAGATTAAAGCTAGGTGGTTATGGTGGAGTTGTTTCTACCTCGGGGGCCCCTCAGAGAGTCACATTTAACTACCTTTGCGGCTCCGTGACAGAGATCTGATGGAGTCCTACGGGGTTAGTTTTCCAACGTTGCATTGCAGAAAGTCAGGCCCTTTCTCCTTCATGTTCGTGCCTGTATTCCACGGTCATTTGGTGAGTCCCTGCTGTGTACCAAGCAATCTTCTAGGTGCTGGGCGTCCTGCCATCAGGAAAAAGACAACATTCCTGTTCTCATAGCTTATATTCTAGAAAGGGGGATAGACACAAAACAGCTAAAATATGTAGCTTACGTTGAAGAGTGCTGTGGACAAATACAAAGCATACAAAGGGTGGTAGGAAGCTCGGGTGGAAACTTACAAATTTAGACAGGAAAGCCGGGAGGAGGCCCCATTGAGGAAGCAAATACTGGGGAGGTCTGCTATTGATCATTTTATAAGGAAAAGGCAGGCCCATTTGGAAGTTGTCTCTCTGGCCCAATTTTGGATTATATCTTTTCCTATTCCTGCTAATTAATGTGACCATCTCAGGGTGGAGTGGCTTAGTTTAAATGGACTCTCACTACCGGGCTTAAGGTTCATTTTTTCCCTAAAGAGGTTTAAGTGTAAAATTGTCTGTGATTCCTTATAGGAAAAGTTGCTTGGTTTGATGTCACTGCCAACCAAAGAGCAGTTCGAGGAGCTAAAAAAGAAAAGGAAGGAAGAGATGGAAAGGAAGATGATCCTGGAGAGACAGGTGAGTGAAGCTCAGGGGTGCTAGTATCTGGCTTCCTCTCTGAGGCTCTTTTCTTAAAAAAAATTTTTATTGATTATGCTATTACAGTTTCCCATTTCCCTGCCCCCCGTTATTCCCCTTTGCCTTGCACCCCACTTCTACCTGCATTCTCCACCCCTGCTTAGTTCATGTCCATGGATCATGCATATAAGTTGTTTGGCTTCTCCATTTCCCATACTGTTCTTAACCTCCCCCTGTCTATTTTGTACCTACCATTTATGCTTCTTATTCCCTGCACCTGTCCCCCAGTTCTCCTCCATACCCCCTCCCCACTGATAACCCTCCATGTGATTATGGCTAACCCTCCATTTCTGTGATTCTGTTCTTGTTCTAGTTATTTGCTTAGTTTTTGTTTTTGTTTTGTTTTGTTTTTTAGGTTCAGTTGTTGATAGTTATGAGTTTGTTGTCATTTTACTGTTCATATATTTGATCATCGTTTTCTTAGATAAGTCCCTTTAACATTTCATATAATAAGGGCTTGGTGAAGATGAACTCCCTTAACTTGACCTTATCTGGGAAGCACTTCATCTGCCCTTCCATTCTAAATGATAGCTTTGCTGGATAGAGTAATCTGGGATGTAAGTCCTTGCCTTCCATGACTTTGAATACTTCTTTCTGGCCCCTTCTTGCCCGTAAGGTTTCTTTTGAGAAATCAGCTGATAGTCTTATGGGAACTCCTTTGTAGGTGACTGTCTCTTTATCTCTTGCTGTTTCTAGGATTCTCTCCTTCATTTTAATCTTGGGTAATGTAATTATGCTGTGCCTTGGTGTGTGCTTCCTTGGGTCCAACTTCTTAGGGACTCTGTGAGCTTCCTGGCCCTTCTGGTGCTGATTGCTGGATGGGTGGGTGAGTTTGTGTATGTTCTAGGACCCTGTGGGTCTCTCTAACAAACTCTCTTGTGAGGCTGGGATTTTTCTCCTACCATCGCAACCCCCACAGGATTTCACAGCCAGAGGTTTTGAGGCTTTATTTCCCCATGCTGGAACCCTATGTTGTGCGGTCAGTCTCGCTCCCCTGTTGTTCCTCCCAGTTTATCTGCACACAAATGTGGGACTGCCTGGTCTGCCAGCCTCACCTCATGTTATCTCTATCCTGGCTGCCCATCTCTGCCTTTCCTACCAGTCTGGATGAGTGTTTCTTCTTTCTTAACTCCTTGGTTGTTGGACTTTCATACAGCTCGATTTTCTGGCAGTTCTGGATATTTCTTGTTTTTAAATTTATTGTCCTTTTGGTTGTGTGAGGAGGCAAAGTGTATCTATCTATGCCTCCATCTTGGCTGGAAGTCCTCTCTTTGAGGGTCTTTTGAGCACAGAGGCCTACACAGGCTCCCAAGAGGGCCTGTGAGATGGTAGTAAATCAGAATCTCTCACTGTCTCCAGTTTCCATTTTTCTTTTCTGTTCTGGCCTCACTCACATGTGTAGAAATCACAATTGTTTATTTTTCTTTGCAAGTTCTGTTTTTCTTTCAGGAGTTCTGTTGGTTTTCTCCAGTCCAGAATACCATCAAGACTGGCTGTCTTCTCTGTGCTGCAGGTTGCAGAGAACCCAGACGCCAGGGAGTTCTTTGCAGAACACTTTGGAATGTGCAGTATTAGATAGAAAATACTACATATGTTGTTTTGTGTAACATTCTACTGCAGATGAGTGCTTTAAGAAGTGTATGGCCATCCCTGGCTGGTGTGGCTCAGTGGATTGAGTGCTGACCTGTGAACCAAAGAGTTCCTGGTTCCATTCCCAGTCAGGGCACATGCCTGGGTGCTGGCCAGGTCCCCAGTAGGGCATGTGTGAGAGGCAATCACACATTGATGTTTCTCTCCCTCTCTTTCTCCCTCCTTTCCCCACTCTATAAATAAATAAGTAAATAAAATATTAAAAGGGAAAAAAAGAAATGTATAGCCAATGACTCTAGGATTGAGAAAGTTTCACCCCTTAACTTACTGTTATGAAACAAAAGCATGGTTTGATTTTGGCAGTTGGCTGTCTCAGGCCCGAGGTGGGCAGCTGGAGTCTCACGGGCACAGCGGTAGCGAGAGTACCGAGGGCGGCTGACGGTGCGACTGCTGTTGACCTGGTGACTGTGTTTCTCCCCTCTGGCTTTGCTGTCTCCCCAGGCTTCCCTGGAATCCCAGCGGAGGCTTGAGGACAGGCGGAGTGACCTGCCATCTCGTGCCAATGGGGAGGTGGCATCCCTTCGAGGGCGCCAGGCCCCTCTGAGGAAGGCTGAGGGCTGGCTCCCCCTGTCAGGAGGCCAGGGGCAGAGTGAAGACTTGGACCCCCTGCTGCAGCAGATCCACAACATCACATCATTCATCAAGCAGGCCAAGGCCGCGGGCCGGACCGATGAGATGCGCACCCTGCAGGAGAACCTGCGGCAGTTGCAGGACGAGTATGACCAGCAGCAGACGGAGAAGGCCATCGAGCTGTCCCGCAAGCAGGCCGAGGAGGAGGACCTGCAGCGGCAACAGCTGCAGATGCTGCGTGAACGGGAGTGGGAACGAGAAAGGGAGCAGTTCCAGGCGGCTTCCCTGCACACTCGGACCCGGTCCCTGGATTTCCGAGAAGTCAGGCCTTTTCAGCTGGAGCCCAGCAGAGAGCCCCGCGCCCACCTTGCTCACGCCTTGGATCTGGGCTCCTCCACGGTTGAGAGCAGTGTGGCTCCTAACTCCCCTTCCCCCAGCTCAGCTCTCGAGCCCATCAGAGCGTGGTCTGGGCCCCCAGCCGCTGGCCAGGAGTTCTCCCTCCAGAGCACCGCGTCACGGCCACACGAGGCGCCCTCCCTAAATCCCTTTGATGAGGAAGACTCCTCTAGCCCCACCGCAGAGGGCTCTACCAGCCCTCCTGCTGCAGAGCCTTCCTTCGGCCCTACATCCTGCATCCTCAAAGAGTATAATCCTTTTGAGGAAGAGGAGGAAGAGGCGGCAGTGGCAGGGAATCCCTTCACTAACTCCAACAGCCCCGCACCCAACCCCTTCGATGAGGAAGATGAGTGTCCTCACCAGAGGCCCTTGAGCCCTCCTATTCCTGGCAACCCCTTCGAGATGGACAGTGACAGTGGGCTGGAGGGCGAGGAGCCCATCGAGGAGGAGCTCCTCCTGCAGCAGATCGACAACATCAAGGCGTACATCTTTGATGCCAAGCAGTGCGGTCGCCTGGACGAGGTGGAGGTGCTGACGGAGAACCTGAGGGAGCTGAAGCGCACCCTGGCCAAACAGAAGGGGGGCACTGACTGACCATGGGGTGGGCAGGGCACCTGTGGGTCCAGGGACCTGGCAGGAGCCAGCGGAGCAGGAGAGGGTTGGTGGGATGGATGGGAAGGAGGAAGGGTGAGCACTGACACGCAGACAGGTTAGGGGAGGCAATCTGCCGTTCCATGCTGTGCCCTTGGAGGTTTTTCCACGACAACTGAATAATAAAATGGGAACGAGAACAGGAAGAAGCAGCGTTCATTTGCTGCTTTTCCTGGGCTTTTTTAAAATTGGGTTTTCCCTTTAGAAGGGACTTTAAGTTTTCACTACTGAGATATAACTAAATGCATTTCTGTTGGGTGCCGCTCTGCCACTTGTGCGTCCATGGGTTCCTGCCCGGTCTTTGGCCATTATGCAGTATTACAGGGCAGCCTTGTATAGGGCCCTTCCTTTAGCCAAGACCGACAAGGTGGGTTCCTTGAAACCTTACTCTCCTCTGGCAGAAGTCTGACCCCAGGAGGCTGTGGGTACCTTTCACTGGGGCTGCCTCTGCCCTGCTGGGTACATCCTGCTTGTGCAGTGGAAGGGGCGGTGTTCCAAGGAAGGCACTGGTTTAGACCCAGGAGCGCCCCGCACCTCTTTTTAAGAGAGGAAGAGGGGAGTGAGGTTTCACCAGGGTCTGTTTCCCGCTCAGTTGAAGTTCCTTCTCTCAGGATGTTGAGCTCTCGGTGCTGGGGTATCACTGCAGTCTGATCATGAGCGTTTTAGAAAGTGGAAGTGGTTAACTGTGCCGTCAATCAAGGTAGTATCATTTGAGAGAAGAGTCTCCACCCAAATGTTGCTCTGTTCTCTCTGACTACCAGAATGATTGTCCGACCCTGGAGGACCGAGGGCTTTGGCTGTTACTTGTGCCTGGGATTTTTCAGAGGACTCAGCCTGTAATTTAGGAATTGGTGATCAGGAAGCTTTTGTGGAACATTGTCAGGACAACAGAAGCTTTCCTAAGTCACAAGATAAGTTAAAATCATTTCCAAGGCTGTTGATCAGCCTTCTTCCCTTTGGTTCATCCTTCACAGTGTTTAGCATTCAGAAACTGAAAATGTTTGAAGAAGCACAACCCAGGACCATTCTGGTAGCGTGACAGTACTTGAACTCTTCAGCAACTGAGGGCAAAAAGGGAAATTGTTAGTTTAGCTCTGGTGCTTTGGTTTCCAGGAACATAACCCTTAACTGACACCCGACATCATTATACCCACGTGTGCTCAGCTCTGGGTGGAGTTCCTGCCATTACAGTTGTTCATTAATGAACAATAACTGACCACAAGTCACTCTATACCCCTTAACTAACTCTGGGTCATACTCTCACTGGTCACTGGCGTGAGGGCTAAAATTCATTTTGTTACATTCTGGGAAGACTGCTGTTGATCTTGGAAATGTTTGAAAAACGTTGTGGTGTAAAACTAGTCTGTATTTGTGTTGATACTATTGACATTTTTTTTAGCACCCACTGGACCTTTGGGTTGAATGAAGAGGTAGTGAATAGGGCTGTGGAAATGGGGAGTCGGTGGGAAGTGTGTAGAAGACCCTTGAGTTTGGGTCCTGTTCACAAAAGGACGTGAGTGGGGTACTGACGTCAGCCGGCACCAGCCTCGCTGACTGCTGTGGCGGTTTTGGGAAGTTGGCATTCAGGCACGTGAAGTGCCGCCTGGTACGGGCGTCTCGTCTTCCTTGAGGCCCAGGCCTCTGGCTGTAATTCTGGAAGCTTCATGGGTGGCCGCGTCCTCCTTCCTGCTCAGTCCGTCGTTTCTCTCAGACTGGAGAGGAAGAAGCCGTCTCCATCGGGAGGCAGGTAGCTCCTAACTGCTGCTAAAGCTGCTTTTTATCATAATTACTTTTCTTATGAGAATATATCTGTTTCAATTAGGTGGTTTCAATTAAGACTAGTTTATTAAGCATACTCTTTCCTCGAAATCAACCATAGGTAGCAATCTAAGTAATTAAGAACATTGAGAAACACACATAAGAAACATTTTTAAAACTGAAAAAAAATATCACTGACTGTCCTAAACCAAACTAAAACCCTCTGATGTGAATGAATTCTTCCGTGGCCGTACTCCTCCATGAATTCTTTCAGTGAATGCTTCCATGGCTATGTTCTCTTGTAAGCGTAGACCTACCAGGCAGTTAGAATTCTCTACCCCGCAGCAGTACCGGTTCCCAGAATTCACACAGGCACAAAGTTGGATTTACAGAGATGGGTTAACATCAGGGGAGGGAGCCCCTGACCTGCAACCACAACTTCGAGCTCTTGCCTCGTGTGAATATTTCACCCTTCCTGTAGTCCCTCAAAGCAGATTGTGCCCTCATCGAAAGACAAGGAAGTTCTTGATACAGCGTTGGCAGGTCCCCCTAGAAATAGATCGTATATGGAAGAGACTTTGGCTTTTCCCGTTTATGCCTTGTTCGCCCTGACTAATACACTAAGGACACGATGTATTTGCAGCTCAACGTGTTTTTGCTGTCCCGATAGTAAAATGTACCTGAGTCGCCATGTGCTGTGTGGCAGGTCGGACATTTGCATAGTTAGCTTATGGGACTCAAAAATAAGAAAGAGGTCTCTCTAGCAGGTTCCAGTCTGGTATCGGATTATGCTGGTCATCTGACAGTGGGGAGTTTGAGGGTCATTGATTTGCATGCACTACTCTGGGGCCTTGTAATGGAACCTTTTTTAAAAAATAAAATAACAGATATTAGTGGTTGGCCGTGTCTATGTGCGTTGCATGAGAGTCATCAGATAACAGGCCTTCCCCGCTTTCTTAATGACCTTCCCAGTATGAGAAGATAGCCCTAGCTCCCGTTTTTCCTGTCTGTCGAAGGCCTCCAGACAGAGTCAAGGTCCCGGGGCTCTTACCGGGATAAATGTGAGTTCCAGTTCGTCCCTTATCCCCCATGACTCCTGCAGTGTTGATTAAATGGGCCATTTTACACAAGCACAGTGTAAAACCATTTGCAGTCCTGTTATCCCCATTTCATGCTGGAACAGACAGACAAGACTGAGGAAGCTTTGGCTGCCATTTGTGCCAGGCACTGCTACATATTGACACATTCTTCATTTAGCTCTGCCAGCAGGCCTGTGAGGTACTGAGTAATCGGGTATTCAGTTGACGAGGTTGAAAGAGGTTAGCCTGGCTGGGGCCGCACTGCCAATCGGTGGTGGAATAAAGATTTACTTAAAGCCTGGTCTGTCTGACCCACTTTGCCCTGAGTAGCAGGAAAGGTTTGATCTGGGTCAGGCACAGTGGGAGTGCTCAAGCATTGTGCCTGGTCCGAAGGTGGCAGGAATGGGCAGGATGGGAGCTGCAGAGTGGGCTTCTGATAGATCACGTGAGCCCCCTGGGACAGATTTTTCCAGGACCTGTGTAGATCACTAAACCAGGAGGAGGTAATATTTAGTGCTCACTGTGGGCCAGACAATGCCAAGTACTGTATGCATGGATCACCTCATTTAATCTTCCCAACCACCTCAGTTTACACATGAGAAATGAGTGTGGCAAAATTAAGCAAGCTCAGGGTTACGCCACTTGGATTCCAGTGCAGGCAGGTCTTGACTCCAAAACCCACACTGCCCTGGAATGCTTTAATATATGGACACTCGTGTTTCTGACACGGGATGGGGCATTTCATGCATAGGAAGTGCCTTGTGAGGACTGGAATATCAAAAGCTCTTCTGTCTAAAACTCTTCAGTAGCCTAGCACAGTTTGCAAGATACTTCAGAGTGGACTTCTGGTTTCAGCTCAGGCACACAGAGTTTGGAAGTTGTAACTCCTATCCTTCCAAGAAAATGTTGGACAAACTGAAAATCAATGACTTTTTTTGGACTCATCAGAGAACTGAGTTTACAGGTCAAACTGCCACCCCAGAATCTGGACAGAGGTGAATTCAGAGTCACAGCCGCGGCCAGCTTAGTCGTGTGGTCAAACACTGGTGTGTTTGACCAGGGACTTGTTATGAATAACCAAAGATGCTCCTTTCACTTTTATCTCTCCAGAACTATTTCAGGAATAGAGGCAAAACCCAGAGTATGACAAAAGATGCTCCTATCACTAAGTAAATTCCAGGCTTTTAGGAGCTCTGGAACCAGGAACAAAGGCCAAGTATATATTTCTTATTATATCACAGAGAGGGATTAAGAAACACTTCTAAAGGTCACAGCCTAGGGACACAGGTCCACTAAAATACTGAGATTTTATCATAAATTAATAGACCAATTCCTCTCCCCCAAACCTTACCATAGCACCAACAGGGCTCCAGTAATAACAGTGGGTTACAGCTAAAAGAGCCACAAAGTACAAATTCCATGAGGAGGACTATCTAAAGGAAGCCCAAAGTCAAGAGGGGAGTAAAAACAAAGGCTAGGGGAATTTGAGGCCTCTAAAACCTACAGCCATAGCACACAAACACAGCTCAACTCCTAAGCAGGTTATCATAAACCCACATACTGTCGGCTTATTTACCTCAGTTCTTATTACCCAATACAGCCAATATTGTCTGACTTCCAACAAGATGGCAAGCATGCTAAAAAAAAGGCAAGGAAAAAACAGTCTGATGAGACAAAGCAAGTATCAGAACAGGACACGGACGGAGTTATCAGGGAATTTAAAATCACCTGTTATGTTAAGGAGTCTAATGGTAAAAGTAATATGCAAGAACAGATGGGTAATGTGAAGCAGAGATAAGAACTCTAGGAGATGGTCAAAAGGAAATACTGGGAATAAAAAACACTGTCACAAGGAATGCCTGTGATGGACTTATCAGTAAATTGGACACAGCTGAGGAAAGAATCCGTGTGCTTGAAGGTAGGTCAGCAGAAATGTTCCTACTGAAATGCAAAAGAAAAAAGGAACGAAAAAAAAGAATATCCAAGAACTCTGGGACAATTTCAAAAGATGTAAAATTGGAATACGAGAGGACAAAAAAAAATGAAGAAGAAATATTTGAAGCAACAATAGCTAAGAACTTCCAAATTAATGACAGTCACCAAACCACAGATCCGGGAAGCTCAGAGAATACCAGGCAGTATAAATACAAAAAACCTACACATACATACATCTATCTGAACTGCAAACACTGAAGACAGAGAAAATCTTGAAAACAGCCAGAAGAAAAAAACTATCTGACCTATAAGAGAAACAAAGATGAGAATTACAGCTGACTGGTCAGAAACCAAGCAAGACAAGGGAGTGGAGTGAAAATTTTAAAGTGACCCCCCACCCCATGAACTTAAGAGTCCTATTTCTGGCAAAATTATCCTGCAAAAGTGAAGGAGAAATAAAAATGTTCTCAGATCCGTAACAGTAGTACTTCAGGCGTGTATCTCATCCCTGTCTTGCTTATGAAAAAAATTGATGTCCAGAGCCTGTTAAGTGGCTAAGTATGGAAGGGATATACACAAAGTTTTTCCTTTTGTAAATAAATTTTTTAGTCAGTTTTTGCACAGCGAACCCTTCATTTCAAAACTGAAGATGAGAAAAAATGACTTACTTGGGGTTGAATAGAAAGTTATTCCCCAACTTTGAATTGAAACTCAGCTCTCCTGCTTTATTTTCTGCTGTAATTTTGTTTTCCGAATGATTGATTGCGTTTGAACTTATTTAAAAATATTTTATCTTGTGGAGGGGAAAACGAATACACAGAAAAAAATACTGAACGTTTTTAGAAGGAGGGTGCTCTAAAGCGAAGGTGTACATGTCGGCCAGCAAGGACTACAAGTTCCCACTTCAAAACACCCACCTCAAAACACCGCCAGCAAGGCCTACAAGTTCCAGGTTGCCCCGCGGCACCCGCGCTGGCCGTCGGGAGGAGTCTCTTGTGAGTCTGCGCGGGAAGTGGAAACTGCGCGGAGGAAAATCTCCGCGTGGTCCGTCGCCGGGAGGCGTGTGCTAGTCTGGTCCCTTCTAGCCGCTCGCTTCGCGGTACTGCCACCGTCGCCATGCCCATGAAAGGCCGCTTTCCCATCCGCCGCACCCTGCAGTACCTGGGCCAGGGGGACGTTGTATTCAAGGACTCTGTGAAGGTCATGACGGTGAATTACAACACGCACGGGAAGCTGGGCGAAGGTGCCAGGTCAGTCCGAGACCTGTGAGGCCGCCCCGGGTGATTGTAATAACGTGTTAGTAACGTGGAGACTTGGGTCTGCGCTTAATCCTGGGTCTGAACCCCCGAGGTTGGTGCTATTGCCACCATCTTGCAGAATTGTGGAGTAAGCTGCTCCACAGCGTGAAGAGGTCAGCGGGGCCATATCGTGCCGGCTAACTTGGGGGAGGGTAGGGTAGGGGCCCCCTCCTCCTCCTTCCCGAGGGGTGGAGGACAGGGCTAACCAGGGGAGACCTCAGCCACCTTAATCACCTGTGCCCCTAGGCCATCATTTGGGAGGAGCGGCAGGCAGTCTGGGTGGAACCCAGCCAAGGGCGACAGACCTTGTTCCGGTCCCTTTCCATTTGCTGCTGGCTTTGGGCGAGTTGATCCTCGGTGTCCCAAACGCGGATTATAGCAACGCCCCAAGGCCGATGTGGGGATGCACTGAGAGAAATAACATCCGCTGGCATTTATTGAATTCTTATATGTACAGCACGTTCTGAATGCTTCTTGTGTATTCTCTCCACTTGGTCTCTTAAGGAATCCCATTGTTATGCCCACTCTGGGGATGAGGAAATGCACTGAAAGGTTAGGTAACTTGCTTGTCCAAAGTATCACAGCTAGTGAGTGGTGGCTCTCAAAGTGCTGCTTTTTTTGTAGGACTTCTCACCGTTATAATTAGGTGACTGGTCAACTGTAGTGACACCCCCACCCGCCTCTGAAATTGCATGGTTTTCAGCCTGGGGCAATGAGTGGAAGCTTGGAAGTGGAAGGTTTGAATTGAACCTTGAGGCAACAGCCGTGCTTTGGGCTTCTCTGGTACTAAGTATAAATTTATTGAGTGCCAGCTGACTGCTAGGCTCTGCTGTGTGCTGGGAATTCATCAGTGACTAAGAAGAGAGTACTGCCCTGCAGAACTTTGAGATCGGGTGTGTGGAATGGATCAGAATGAGACATGAGAGCAGTTCCCAGTGAAGGGTGGTCTCTAATGGAGGGGCCCTCACTGCACGGCTGTCAGGGATAGCTGTAGCTACCTCTTAGCCATTTGTTCTCCACCGAGGAACCCAAGAACTTGGACCTGCTTCCATGGGATCATTGGTCTCCCTACATAACCCACTGTGCACACATCCACACCAGAAATCATGAGGCTGAGGCCAGGCAGGCAGCAGAAAGGAGAGAGGCAGGCTGCATGGGCCTGTGTGAATGGGGAAAACTGCCCTGTCTCAAGGGGCCATTCACTGTTCGGCCACGTCTTACCTCTGTCTGCTCTAGGAGAATTCCAGATTTGTTAAGAAGCCAAAAGTTCAGATTTTTATGTTAATATCTGGTATTTAAATGACCAACCAGTTAAAATAGGCCTGCAAGCCCTAGTGTCACCTGCTTATTTTAATACCCTCTAGATAAATAGGATACAAACAGCCATAGTGCGTTTCTTGTTCCCAGTGGCTTTCCGTTCCCACCTGTGCCTTTTTGGTGACTTTGTACCCTTGGGTTTGAGAGCCTGACTGGCTGGCACCTTCCAGCCCCACAGGCCTTTGCTTGTTCATGTGCCCTCAGCATTTCAGCTGTTACTCCATTCCAGGTGCTGCTGGCCAGCACTACAGCCCCAGGGTAGCCACAGTCTTGGGCTCTCTGCTGGGTGTGTGGGGGGAGCTGCCTTGTTCAGTGCCTGAGGGCTAAGTCCCCACTCGAGTGTGCCAGGGGTTCTTGCCTTTAGGATGCAGTAAGAGAAATGACAGCTGTCAGCATTTATTGAGTGCCGGGTTTAGCCCTGAGCCTCAGGATATAGGTGGGCTGGATAATTTGACAGCGACAGAAGAGAGTGGAAGAAGTCCAGATGCTAATCACAGCCCTGGCTCTTTCACTTACCAGTTGTTGACATAGGGCAGTTTACTTACTTTTTAGGTTTTCCTTAGTTGTAAAAGCCTACCTTCCAGGGTTGCTGTGAGGATTCGAGAATAAAGTGCCTAGTAAGGTGTCTGGCTTATAAAGCGGTTGCTCAACTAAAGGTCACTTACTGTTACTAACTTTCTCCCCAGTGCTTCAGCAGGAACCACTTAAAGATCCTGTTGAATCTTGAGGAGTTTTAGGTGTGAGAAGTTCCTACATGGATATGTCTTGTCTTATTTGTACAGAACTCTGTGATACTGGGGTAGGCCCAGGAAGGTACATTCAGCCCTTGAGCTTCTGGCCCTGTGTGCTGTCCTGGCTTGCAGCCTCCTCCTCTAGAGGCAACAGCTTTCAACTCTTAGCCATTTAATTAGAGTTTTCCCTCCATATAGTTAAATAACTTACTTAGAGGGCTACTTATTTTCTTAGCTTTAGAATCGTCTAGTACCCGGTCACTAGGGAACAGGAGGATTTAGCTCTTTCACGGCCACTTCCATTCCCCTCTCTCAGTGTGCGTGTACTGCCCGACCCCCGAGCCCAGCCTTTCCCATACAATCGTTTCAAAATTTTGCATAGAACAATATTCACTGTTTAAGTTAATATGATATTGTGAACATCATACACAGTTGAGCCAAATAGAATACTATGATTATTTTTCCTTTTTGTTTTTGCAGAGGTTTTTGTTTTCCCTGGAATTAATGACTGTCATTTCTTTTCTTTTCTTTCTGCCCCAATTATGGAGTCACCCCAATTAAATGGTCACGCAGTCAGGCTTTCTGTTGATTCTCTCATTTTATCGTCCTGAAAGTAGACGTCAGGCTCCATAGTGGATTGCTCGTCCTGCATTGCCATCTTCTTGGCGTAAACACTGAGGCACAGAGCACTAACTTGCTGTGGGTCACACGGCTGGGAACTGGTAGTTGGGCAACTGTGCTTCTGTCCTGTGTACCACTCCCCCATTTCTGGCCTGTGGTGTGTGGGGCAGGGTGGGCAGCAGGAAGCCAAGGGGGCACTTAAGTTCAGATCATTTGGGGAGCCTTTAACTAAGGGACTATTTACAAAGGTTTGGGTATGACGAGGGAAAGAAGCCACAGGGAACAGTGCAGGACCCCCAGTCTAGGCTTGCAGAAGTGGGGGGGAGTTGGAGAGGGCTGCCTGGTAGAAGCCTGGGACTTAGCCAGGGGATGGGCCAGGGAAATAAGCGCCGTGGCTCTGCTCCTTCCTTCCAGCCTTTGCCCGTGCTTGCTGTTGGCCAAATGCAACAGAACCCAGAGGGCAAGGAGTCCCGTTTGCACAGCCCGCGTGAGGTGCCATCCAGGATGGAAGGAGGTGGAGAGGGACGCAGAGAGTTGTGTTGTAATGA
>PVKM010016839.1:0-26453 GCA_004027735.1 Carollia perspicillata
GCTGAGTTCAGCTTTGAAAGAATAAAGAAAATTACATTCCTGTCTTCCTCAAACTTCAGTGTGCTCATGAATCACCTGGGGTCTGATTAGATGCAGATTCTCATTCAGTAGGCCTAGACCTCTAGATCACACTTCAGATTCCACATTTCTACCAAGTTGCCAGGTAATGTGGATGCCACTGCTTAGTGTGCCAGACTTTGAGTTGTGAGGCTTTATATTACCAAGTGCTTGGTACCTGATCATGGTAAATGATAGTCAACAAATGTTAGCTCCTTCTTCCTTCAGTGCCCTCCTCTTTCTTCATCCCACCTCCCCAGGAAATCTTAGATGAACAGATTTGACCCCACCCCCAAACTTCCTCCTGTCCTTTGGGAATGAGTTTCCATCACTGTCACATGTTTCCTTCCTCCAGTCTTTGTAATTTCATGAGCACCTTTGATATCCCCTGAACTGCTTGGATCTCTGATGTCCATCTGGTCAAAACCAATGGGCTCTTTTTTCACTTCTCCCTCTTCTTGACATTTCTGCTCAATTTGTCACTACTGACTATTTTGTTACTCTTGGAATGTTCTCCTCCCATTGTTCTGCTGGCTGACTTGTCCTGTTTCTGCTTACATATCTCCTGGATCTAATTTCTCTCTCCTCATCTTCTTTACCTCTCCCTTTCTCTCCATACACTCTTTGTAAACATCTTACCAAGAACCCCCTGTATTCACATCTAAATCTTGCTTTGGGTTTTTATCCCCCACTCCCCCTACCCTTCTTTTTGGTCTGCTCAGTAGCAAACATTCACAGAAGCCCCCCGATTGTGCCAGACCAGGGACTACAGACACAAATCTGCCCTCTAGGAGCATCCATTCAGATGGGGACAGGCTGAAGGCAAAAGTTGGAAGGCACAGGTAATTTAAATGATGATCTTATGGAGATTCTGGGTTATTCTCCTCTTTACCCACTGTAGAAAATATGATCCAACAAATTTTCCACCTAAAGACTTCCTCAAAATCGACCTCTTGCTGGCATTTCTTGGGCAATTCCCTGGCCTCTGGCTTTGTCATCTATCCAGATTCCCACATTTGCCTCCAAGATGTATGGTTGCCAGACATCAATTGAGGGCAGGGATGGTATGACTCATTCTATGGGGAAATGAATCAAGTGTCTACTCTGTAAATAATGAGGAACTTTTTTTCTATGGGTTTAAAAGATTTTACTTTACTTTTGTTACTTCTTGAATGTATTTTGAATGACGCATTAGTATAATGCATTTTTTAAATGTTCACATGTTTTATTTGAATAACATGCAATAATAAATAATGAAGCTTCTTTTTAGCCTTTCCTTTTGTAATACCTCTTACATATAGGAGTCTCAAAAGCTTTTAGTAATGTTAGCTGTGAAATGAATGTTAAGTTTTAACTTCAAGTATAAAAAGAATAATTATCCATCTTCGAAATTTCAGCCTTTTAAAAAGCACAAAATTAATTTTTAAATGTTTGATCTATGATGAATAGTGGTTTTCCTGACTGCAGTAGTATTTGGCTGACATCTTACTTTGTGCTTGTCACATTTATAGCTCCAAACTGGCAACACGGGGTGCAGGAAGGGAGTTATAGGCAATTGGTGGCAGGACTTGTTTTAAATGATGTGAGAATGTCATTTACTCATTCCTGTTCTTCAAGTAGCTTTCCCCTCACCTGTATCCTCTTTATTCCAGGCTGAAATGATAATAATACTTTTATGGCAGCACATGAGTGCCAGTGAAGTCAAGGAATATATAATAAACCAAGTGTCTGAAAACCATTAATTTATAATATCTGTGCTTAACTATTGTATTTTTTAAATCAGCAAAATATTATTTCAAGTTTAAGTACTTTCCTCTATGTTGTAGGAATAATATTCTTTCAGGATTCACTGTCTAAAATAATTGTTTGAAAAAGAGTGCTGAAAATATTATTTTAAACAACGTTGGTTCGTGGAAGATGATCGCTAGTTCTGCTATTTCACAATAACACCAACAAAATGACACATCGCTGAGCGGTGAATCTTCAATTTGATATGGTTCAACTTTTTAGCCTTCAGTGATTTCTCAGCTCTGATGGTTAGTGGTGAGGTAATTACTGAAGCCAGGAATAATTAGGGGCTATATCACAATAAAGTTTCTGGGATACTAGGGTTCAGAATTCTTTCTCTGTTCCAAAGTAGCAGTGTCCCTCCCCACAAATTTGCTATCAGACATGCTTATGACAAATTTTAAAATATTTTTCTTCTTTCAGAGAATATTAAAAAATTTTTATTTAATAAAAGGCCTCTCTTTTCTCTTTTGGTTTCTGTGGTGGCTACCTGTTTTTCCGAGCTCTTTCAGTAATTTTGCCTAACTTTATCTGAATTGGTTCTTACTTCTTATATACCTAATTCATAATCTGATCTAGTTCAACATTCTTCTTCACTTTGTGGTGTTTTACATTGAATTACAGTGTACTCTGCATGACATCATTATATTTCCTTTGATGTTTCCCTTTTATTCATTTTAGGACCCTTCAAACTGACTTTACAGGATTTCTTTGTTATTTCACACTTATTTTCAATAATCTTTCTCACATATTCTTGAGCTGAATTTTTAAAAAATAATGTTCTTAAGTACTTACCTTCCTGCTTTATAAGCCCCAAATGCCTTTCATTGCATGGTTTCCCAAAGTTTCTGTGCTTCCATGGACAAAAATCAAGATATCTGAAAAAACAACGTGTCAGCGCACATCCAAGCTCTTATAAATGATGTGGGAGATGTATATTTATTGATGTGGAAAGGATGTCCAGGAAATATCGTTAGGTGAGGAAATAATTTTCTAAAACCAAAATATACAGTGGGATCTCATTTTTATGTGTTTACATAGAACCTGTTAAATATTTTATATTGTGAATATAACATGTAGAAAGAAAGCCCTTTAAGGATTGGCACCAACATAAGAAATAATTTTGTGAAATATTTTAAACATGTAAAGTATATAGAGCTAATGTAATACAAATAAATAGTATAACGGCCACATACCTCTGTGCCCACTACCAAGTTTCTTCAGCCTTAATATTTTGCCGTATTTGTTGGAGAAATATTTTTAAGGATTTATAGCAGCATTGCCATCGAAGCTGCCTGTACAGCCCTCCTATATTGCAGTAGCCTTTCCTCCTCACTCGGGCTATTCTCGCCCACATTTCTAAATTATTACTCAACTTGTAGACATCTGTAAATCATATATAATATGTTGAATTTTAAATTTTATTTGAAGTGTTTCGGGTCCTTTGCCCATTTTTAATTGGATTATTTGTTTGTTTGTTTTGGTGTTAAGTTTTGTAAGTTCTTTATAAATTTTGGATATCAACCCCTTATCAGATGTATCGGAGAATATGTTCTCCCATTCCGTGAGTTGTCTTTTTATTTTGTTGATGGTTTCCTTTGCTATGCAAAAACTTTAGTTTGATGTAGTCTCATTTGTTTATTTTTTCTTTTGTTTCCCTTGCCTGGGAAGATATATCAGATAAAATATTGGTATGAGCAATGTCTGAGATTCTACTACCTATGTTATCTTCTAGGATTTTTATAATTTGGGGTCTAATATTTAAGTCTTTAATCCACTTTGAATTTAATCTTGTGTGTGGTGTAAGAAGATGGTCTAGTTTCATTTTTTCTGTATGTGTCTGTCTAATTGTCCCTGCATCATTTATTGAATAAACTATCTTTAGCCCATTGTATGTACATACAGATGGCCAATAGACATATGAAAAGATGCTCAACATCACTAATCATCAGAGAAATGCAAATTAAAACCGCAATGAGATATCACCTCACACCTATCAGAATACGTATCATCAATAAATCAACAAACAAGAAGTGCTGGTGAAGATGTGGAGAAAAGGGAACCCTTTTGCACCATTAGTGAAAATGTAAATCAGTACAACCACTGTGGAAAGCAATATGGAGATATCTTTAAAAAATTAAAAATGGATCTGTCTTTTGACCCACTGATCCCACTTCTGGGACTATATCTAAAGAAACCCAGAACACTAATTCAAAAGATCACAAGCACCCCTATGTTCACTGCAGCATTATTTACAATCACAAGATATGGAAGCAGCTGAAGTGTCCATCAATAGATTAGTGGGTAAAACAACTATGGGGCATTTACACAATGGGATAGTAGTCGGCTATAAAAAAGAAGAAAATTTTATCCATTGCAAGAGCATGGATGGACCTGGAGAACATTATGCTAAATGAAATAAGCCAGCCAGAGAAAGACAAATACCATATGATTTCACTCATATGTGGAATCTAATGAACAAATTGAACTAACAAGCAAAATACTGACTGACTCATAGATAGAGCAGGATGGCAGTAAGGGAGAAGGGTGAGGGAAGGGATTGAGCAAAGAGGTAAAAGGACTCATGGACATGGATAGCAGTGTGTTGACTGTGGTGAGGAGGGAAGTGTAAGGGAAATAAATGGTGATGGAAAAATACAATAAAAATTTTTTAAAAAAGAACTTCCCAATATAAAAAAAAGTAAATAAATAAGGTGGTTCACTTAGTACATATTATACAACTTGCTTTTTTCCCTCTTAAAATTTTATTTTTGATATTTGTCCATGTTGACACATAATTTTGGTCCACTTATTTTAATTGCAGTATAGTATTTGAATGTTGAATATATGTTAATGATTTGTTAGTATTACCATTGACAAGTATTTGGGCTATTTCCAGTGTTGTATTGATTGTAAACATGCAAATGAAGTTTTTGAATGTCAATATGTGTTTTTTATTATCTTTTTATTTATTTTGGATTTTATTTATTTTGGATTTAATTGTATTATTGTGAGAGAATGTTGTCTGTGTCATAATAATTCTTTAGATTTTCTTTGAGCCCTATTTTATGGTTATTTTTGTCACTGTTCAACATAGGCTTGAGAAGTCTGTTAACAGTCTAGAAGTTGGTTGCAGGGGCAGGAATTGGTTGTTCACATATTGCTTCTTCTACTTTTTTAGTTTGATTTATCAGTTAATGACATATTTTTAATTTTCTCCTAAAATTCTCAATTTCTAATAATTATGAAAACTCCTACTTTATATATTTTGAGGCTCTATTATTAAGTACATACACATTCAGAATTGCTTTATCTTTCTACTGAAGAACTTGTGTTCTTTTTGATATGTAACGATCCTCTTCATGCCTGTCAATGAATCCTTTTTGCTTTATTTTAGTTAATGTTTATCATAGTTAAGCCTGCCTTATTTTGGATAATACTTGACAGCTAGTTTTTTATCTTTCTACTTTCAATCTTTCTATGTCCTTGAGTTTTACATGTTTCTTATAAAAATAAATTAGAATTTTGTTTTTATCTAATTTAGTAATATCTGTCCATTTAATAAATTTAGTGTCTTTTTCATTTATTTTTATTAATGACTTATTTGTATATATTTTTACATTCTTAATTTGTGCTTTATCTCTAATAGAGTTTTTGATGTGCTGCCTTTTTTGCTTCGGCCATTTCATTTTCAGCCTTTTATTTTTCAGCACTTTCACTATTCTCTTCCCTCCCATTGGTTTAGAACTTAAATTTTCTAGCTCAATTTTTTGTTGAGTAACATTAAATTTTAACACCTACGTTTGATTTCAATAAGTTAAAATTAATTAATAGTTTGACACTTTGCCCAAGCAATGCAAAGATTTTAGATTCCTTTTTACCCTAAACTCCTCTTCCTCTTATTCCTCCTCCTCCTCCTTCTTTTTAAGAAATTGAACAAAACTTCTTTTTAAGTTTTGGCTTACTTACTAAACAGAAAAATTTCTTCAGGGCTATATTTTGGTCATGTCAGTAAGTTATTTCAGGAGTTGCTTTCTATGCATCTTCTGAGTAATTTACATAACCCAGTTGTAATCTAGTCACACAATTAAAAATTTGTATTAAGCATCAAGTATATTTCCAGAAACAAGCCAACTGTGCTAAAGTATGAAATGAAACTACTCAGTTTTTCCTTCTATCCTGTCAAAATATCCTCACTACACCTCACAATTTTAATTGTGAAAATAATTTTGACCACTAGTTCGGCCAGTTTGTACTATAGTTATTGTTAGGAATCTTAAGCTCTACAATTTTTATGACTCTACTTGTGTCTTACATCCTAAGTCTGGGAGATTCATATGCACTATGTAGCAATAACATTTTGGCAAGCTCTCATAGAAAAGAGATTTCATATTATACATTCTCCTCATCAATATATAAACTTTTGAACATAGGAGTTAATTCGTGATGAGTACTTTGTAAATACAGATACAGATGAACACCATGTTAATATGAGAAGAAAAAGTAAATGCTATAAGGAGCAAATGATTGAAATTGTAACCTTATATGATTGATTTTTAAGAGCACATATTTATAGATAGATATAGCAAAGATTCCCACTGAGAGGCACAGGTTGCTTCTCCACAGCAATAACTAACTCTGACTCTCATGTGCATGCATAGCTTGCACTGTTCTAGAAAGGGCTTTTAAAAAAGAATACAAAGGAATATGTGTAGTGAAATACAATACATTATAAATAAGTAGATAGTGAAATTTAGGTAAGTTAAAAATTCACACAAAAAGGTATTTAATTTAAACCAGAATTTAGCAGAATTTCTGCCATGAGCTCTTGTATATTTACTAGACATGGGGTACAAATGTGGCCCTCTGCTTCTTAGCAGCTAACATGAAATGGAAAGGGCAGATGGTTATATGACTCATAGTGTCCAAGAGATTTTTTAAAAATTGCTCAATGGAAGCATACCTCTTCTGGCACGGAGACCAAAAAGTAGTTTTCCCCGTGGGTAATCATGAAGCCTGAAATGCAGGGCACAGTAGTCTTGACAACAAGCATAGTCAATTCCGTGATGAGATGCACAGGCGTTTTCAGTGTAGGCAAGTACCATCATAAAGCAGCAAAGATAGTTCATAGCATTGAGTTTTAAAGTGATCTGAATTTTTCGAACTATTCTTCATGCAACCTAAACGTCATTTCTCTCCATTACCCTTTGTGTATGCACCGTATTGCAGTAAGCATGACATTCCTTACCCTGGTAAGCATCTGGAGTGCAGCTAGTCCTCCCCCTTAGTGATAGTGCAGAACCACATGCTGTAACAATCAGTTGCACTGGGTCTGGCCAATATCCTCTCAGAAGTGTTGACAAACTCCCAGCAAGAAAGCCTGAGAAGTCTTCCTCACTTCCCCATGGAGGAAACCAAGATACCTGTGCTCAGGACCAACATTTTCTCAGGAAGCAACTTGACACTCACTTTAGCACACAGATAAACAGAAAAACTTCAAAGAACTCTCAGCTGAAGCACCCACAAAACATGAACCTTTACTATGTAAGTAAGCCTGTCCCAGGGAGTTCTGCAAGATAAACAGGGCTGCATAATGTAGGCTGAGATAACTGGAGGTGTTAATTTGTTTATGGTTGTTAATTATAAGCTAGATACTGGGGTCATCTAGTGGAAACCATTGCTGATTGCTTTCCCTGTAAAGTGAGTGATCTACATGAGCCCTTCTTCCTGGCAGTGGTGAGAGAGTTGGGTCTTTCATCAGAGTCCACACCATTGCTAATTAACAACAGCAAAACCGTGCCCTGATGCCAGGGGATGAGAATCTCATTTATTCTGTTGGATCTGAAACATGGTGTGCACTTCAAATAATTAGTCTCTTGTTTGATATCTTTCTCTGTCAAAGCTCTGGTATTTAAAAATCTGCTTTCTTTGCCTGTTCAGATTTTAAAAAGCCTTTTCAATATAATTCTTATCAAAAATACCAAAGAATACATTTTTATTGCAAATGACATTTTTTGCCATATTTGCTAAACTTTATAAATTACACTGTGTTTATTTACTCTATTATTCTATCATTCTAATTATTTTAAATAATTAGCATGACATAAAATGTTACAAAGTATAGTTGGCTATTTTTTTAAGAGATCCTGAATGTGGCATTTTAAAGACCCTATAAGAAATTGTTCTTGGTCACAGTATTTGCATGATTCAGTGTTAACATTTTATTTATACTGGGATGAAGAAGCTGGTTTATCAGGGCACCTCTAACAAGATATTTCTTTTATATGTTGCTATTATGATTAACAAAACCTTAATTGAGGTGCCCCCATAAGACAAACAGAAAGCACTTCATTGTGTGCATACTGGAACTGTCCAGTTTTACTAGAGACTGTGACTTGATGGCCGTTCTTCAGGGAGGTGCACAATGTCTTCAAGAAGTTTTAACTCCAGGTCTGTATTTCTTTAGCAAAAGTAGAAATATTTTCTTAGAAATATTTTAATTCCTACCCAAACTTTAATATTAACAGGGTTTTCTCAGATTTGCAGACAGGACAGTTACCCTGGGATGGCTTGGATGAGAATGTTCAGAAATTGTTCAGACATCTGAATGTTCAGACGCTCCAACATAATTATATTAAAAAGTCAGATAACCCTGGCCAGTGTGGCTCAGTTGGTTGGAGGGTCGTCCCATAACCAAAAAGTTGTAGGTTCAACCCCCAGTCCAAGAGCATATGGGAGGCAACCAGTTGATGCTTCTCTTTTGCATCAATGTTTCTCTTTCTCCCTTCCTCTCTCTCTAAAAGCAATGAAGAAACAAGGTCCTCGAGTGAGGATAAAAACAAGTCAGATATAAATAATTGAAATACGGGCTTCTCTGACTATCATATTAATTAGCACAGGTATTACTTGCATACTTAATAGTTTATGCCTCTTCCAAAATCTGGCCAATAAAAAGTGCTGTTAGTTTTGTATGCCACTTAATCACCTGTGGATATATTATTTTCTCTACTTATTCAGGACAGGTCACGATGGCTTGAACCTGGTAGGGATTAAAGGACATCTGAAGAAGTAATAGGGTGAGCCACCTTCTTGGCTTGCTCAGGAGTCACCCACTTGTAGCACTAAAAATTTCACATCTTGGGCCCTGGCTGGTATAGCTCAGTGGATTGAGCATGGGCTTGTGAAGCAAAAGGTCGCCAGTTCAATTCCCAATCAGGCCACATGCCTGGGTTGCTGGCCAGGTCCCCAGTGTGGGGTACATAAGAGGCAACCACACGTTGATGTTTCTCTCCCTCTTTCTCCTTTCCTTCCCCTCTCTCTAAAAATAAATAAATAAAATGTTTTTTTTTAGTTTCACATTTTGGGGAACCCCTCAGTTCTGGGCAAACTGGGATGTTTAAACTTGTAGATAGTTGTCTGGGTCTTATTTCTTCTTCTATTTTGCACCATTCAAACTTAGTAAAGATAATAGAGAAGACAATGTGTTGGATGCTGAGGTTGACTCCTGACACCCATTTCACCCCAGTATTCTCTCACCCTTTTGCAAATTTCCAGTGTTTGGTTAGAGGTGGAAATGTCTAGGCCAATTTGGGTGAAAAAAGACATTAAGAAAAATTTGCTGGGGGCTTCTGGAAATGGCAATTTCTTACTTCTAAGAGAAAAACACTTAACAAGGGAGAGAAAGCCTCTCTCTCATTAAATGCCCTGATGTTCCTAGCAGCCACCTTACCACTTTGAAAAGTACGAGTCTTAGAATCAGACCAACCATGTAGACAGACAAAAAGAAACTGGATTCCCTTCTGATATTGCTTAGCTGTCGGATAAACTAACCCTACCTCTGTCTACTGTTAGGTAAACAGATAAATATCCTAATGTAGAAGCCAGCTTTAATCCGGTTTCTGGTTTGTTTTTTTCCAGCTGAAGAAATAGCAGGTGATGTTTAATTCCTTAATTAGTGGCTGTCCTGGTCCAATGGGTGAAAAAGTTAACTCACTGAAAGACAATGATCAGGGAGGTGGAACAGAGCAGCCATGTATAGAGAGGTGATTTCTTCAGCTTTGAAAGTACCACTAGGATAAAGAATTTTTTTTAAAGAAGAAAGTGAAACAATTGGATGGACCACTGAACAATAAAAAATCATCTGGTGTTGCATTTTAAATCTGCAAACTGAGTGCTAAAAGGAGCAAAAGGCTTTTAAAGTTTATGTGCTCAAAGTTAAGATCATTGACTCCAATAGCTGCATATATCCACAGCATTCTTTTTCGGCCGCATGCCTCAGGAAGTTCCTTTTTGTTTCTCAGATGTTACTTATTGAATGACTATAATATCTGTGACATTAGAAATGTACAACCAGATAAAAAGGATAGAAATATAAATGAAGGTGCTTATTCTACATGTATGCATATGTGTATGAGGGGGGTTGTTATAAGCTATTCTGCTGTAAACTTATTATAGAAAGTTCATTTTATACTCTCAAGTTACAAAGCCAACAGGCTAAAATAATGGCAAAGAGGTAAAGGAAAGTTGATTAGGAATTCAACGTGAATTTAATCATTCTATATCTCCAGATTACATTCATCACGGAGACATACCAATCCAGAAAATAATTACCAAATCTTTTCTAGACAGCATGAGACAATATGAGAACAGCAGGTCTGAAGCAAAAGAAAGAATTTTTTGCATTACACTATTAAATGGAACACTTAATCAGCTTTTTTGCCAAGAGAGAACTTCCCATTATGTTAAGATATAAATAGGGCTGTGGGAAAATATCTACAAACTGAAAAGATGTGGTCCTGTGTCTGTTGACATTGGTTGTTTTATAAAGTGTTATAGACTCAGTACTTGTCAGAAAGAGTAACTCATGAAGACTTTTGGAAATCTTGGTTTTAAATAATTTCTTATTACTTAGCCTAAAACTTGATGCACCAACTTGGTAAATAGCGTATTTTTCAGGGCAGGTCTCTCAGAGTTTTCTCTTACTGCCACCCTTCCCTACTCCTGCTTTATCCATTTCCAGGTATGTGAGTATTGTTTCAGCTCTCCTGCATTATGGCATGGAAATGCAACAGCAAGTTTTGCAAAATGCATTTCAGCGTAGTACTCTCCAGAAACAAGACTGAATTTTACTTAGGTTTTAAAGAAACAAAGTGTATGTTCAATAAGCAGTGGCTTTAAATCCTCCTTTTTCCACTAGAGATAAAATAAAAATGAAAAATGTGAGTATGGGTTCTTGCTAGGCCAGATCTTGACCTGAAGTGCATAGCATTCAGGATAGAATTCAATTCCCATGCTTTATTCAGAAATCTTATCCATTGAGGAATGAGGTCATTTAAGTAACTGGACTAGTGGACTATACTTATTCCTTCTCCAAAGGAAGACTTTTGGAATTTGCACTCTAAGTGACATAATAGAAATGTGCTCACTTTTTAACAGAGTATTTAGCAAAATTAAATAAGTAGATGGTGGGAGAATCAATGCAGGATCAGTTCTGGGGTTTCAGTAGTAGCCCTAGACCACATGACATCCAAATTGGATTCATGCAGATTTGCATTTCTCAAGGGCAAGTGAGCAAAGAACTCTGAGCTTGTGTATCAGGAACTGAGCAATGGTGGGAATGGCAGTTTAACTTGTCTTAATCTAGCCTGGTTGAAGTGGACCACATTTTAGTTTCTTAGGGCCTGTGACACAGATGCCTGTTGGATGCATAATATGCTAGAAGCTACACTAAAATTTACAAATGTGCCAGTTCTCTGAGGAGGTGATGTGTACATCAAAGAGAAAATGCAAGATGCCAATAAGTTGTCTTCTGCTCTCCAGATGTTTCTGAAGTGACTTCCTTTCATAGTGGCCTATCTCTAGAAGGAAACCTTTGTAACTAATGAGCATTTGATCTAGACTTGAGGCTGAGAATTCCTAAAGCTGGATCTTGCCTCTGAGGAGGTCATTCATAGGTCATTTGCTCTAATGCATGATGCAGGCAGTATTGTTCTTTGTCCAGTCCTGAAAACACTATTATCCTGTTCATTAAGCTGTTGTCCTGCTTCCCAGGTGTTTCTGCCCTCGCAGAGTCTCAGGTGATGCTAAGACAGTTGATTCCTATGGCTGAGAGAATTTAGCTCAATATGGAATTAGCCAGGAGGTTGACTGAATCCTGGAATGTCAGGTTAGGTCCTGGACTAACCCAACATAAAATTAGGTACTGGTTTAGATAAAGGAGATTTGCTGTCACTCCTTGAAATCTAAAGCTCTAATGCTGAAGTTTTTAGTTTTATGTTAACACTGTTCAGTGCAAATGCAGTCATGCACTGCATAATAAAATTACGGTCATTGATGGACTGTGTATACAATGGTGGTCCCATAAGGTGATATTGGAGCTAAAAGACGTCAATTGCCGAGTGACATCATAGCCATCATGATGCTGTAGCACAATGCATTATTCACATGTTTGCCATGATGCTTGTGTACATAAACCTAATACTTGATCAAGAACAACTATGTTACTGGTTTATGTATTTTCTATACTATACTTTTATTGTTATTTTAGATTATACTCTTTTTACTTACAAAAATATTGCCATAAAACACTATGTGGTGTTGTGCCAACAGCAACCTCATCCATCACATTTTTACTGCATCTCTTGATTACATTATTTTCTCTTGTGTTTGATTTAATCTCACATTGTTTTGTCCATCATAGCCCTTAAGCATACAAAATCCACTGCTAATCTGGCCAGAAAGAGGCCACATCAAGTTACAGGCCTGGAAACAAAAGTAAAAGTGCTAAGGACTATGAAGGTGGAAAGTTAGTAATAGTAATTGCCTGCCAGTCAGGCATGTCCTGTTCCATAGCTGTGATCTTGAAAAGCAAGAACACAGTGACAGGATTTGTTAAAAAGATCTGCTTCATTGAAGGTAATGAGAGTAACAAAAATTTGAGAAGAGCCTATATCAGACAAGGAGAAACTTCTAATGACCTGAATTGAAGACCAGACATAGAAGCATATCTGTCTCAGCACCATGATGATCATGACCAAAGAAAAAAGTTTGTCCAAATTGTTAAAAGAAAAGGCTGGACCTAACTATGATATTGAATTTACTGCTAGGCCTGGGTGGTTTAAATGATTCAAGAATCATTTTTCATTACATAATGTGAAAGTGAGGGATGAATCTGCAAGTGCTGATGTGAAGACAGCTGAAGAATTTTTGGAAACTCCAGATAAGCTGATTGTGGAGGAAAATCACTCCAGAGCAAATATTCAATATGGATGAAACTTCCCTATTCTGGAAATAAGTACCTGAAAGGACTTTCATCCATAATGAGGCCAAGTTCATGGCAGATTTCAAGGCTCTTAAAAGCAGGATAAGAGTCTTACTTAAGGTCAGTGTTGTAGGCTATAAGTTGAAACCCTTTGTGATCTGGCACAGTGAAAACCCCAGGAACTTCAAGAATTTCAATAAGCTCGCACTCCCAGTGCACTGCAGGATCAGTAAGAAGTCATGGATAACTCAGCACCTCTTCAGATTCCTTCCTGAATTTCTATGCCAGTGAAATGAGGAAGTATGGAGAATAACATACCTATAAGATTTTGCTTATGGTAGTTCTATTTTTAAATTTGGGGGGAAGCTCCATACTGTTTTCCATAGTGGCTGTATCAATTTAAATTCCCCCAACAGTGCACAAGTGTTCCCTTTTATTCATTCACATGCTCACCAACACTTGTTATTTGTTGTCTTTTTGATACTAGCATTCTGAAAGGTGTGAGGTGGTATCTCATGGTGGGTTTGATTTGCATTTTTCTGATGACAGTGATGTTGAGCATCTTTCAATGTGTCTGTTGGTCATCTGTGTGGCCAATGGAGAAATGTCTATTTAGAACCTCTGACCACCTTTTAATCAATTTGTTTTGTTTTATGTTGAGTTGTATAAATTTTAAATATATTTTGGATAGTAAACCCTTGTATATCATTTGCAAATATCTTCTGCCATTTGGTTTTGCTGATGCCATTTTGTTTTGTTGATGGTTTTCTTCACTGTGCAAATTTTTAGTGTGATGTATTCCCATTTACTTATTTTGCTTTTGTTGCCCTTTCCTGAGGAGATATATCCAAAAGAGCATTAGTAAGACCAATGTCAAAAAGTTCATGGCCCATGTTTTCTTGTAGGTACTTTATGGTTTCAGATCATACATTTAAGTCTTTAATCCATTTTGAATTTATTTTTGTATATTTGTGTAAGAAAGTGATCCAGCTTCATTTTTTGCATGTATCTGCCCAGTGTTCCAAACACTATTTATTAAAGAGACCATCTTTTTCCCATTGTATATTTCTGCTCTCTTTGTCATCAATTAATTTACCATGTAAGTGTGTGTTAGCTGCTGGGCTTAGTGTTCTGTTCCATTGATCTATGTGTCTGTTTTTATTTCAATACCATACTGTTTTGATTTTATAGCTTTGTAGTGTAGTTTCAAATCAAAGAGCATATTACCTCCGACTTTATTCTTCTTTCTCCATATTGCTTTGGCTATTTTGGGTCTCTTGTCATTCCACATAAATTTTAAGATTATTTGTTCTAGTTCTGTGAAAAATGCCATTGGTGTTTTCAGAGAGGTTGCATTGATTCTGTAGATTGCTTTGGATAGTATGGTTATTTTAATTATGTTAATTCTTCTAATCCATGAACAAAGTATACCACTTCATTTATTGTGTCTTATTCAATAAGAATAATATTCTTATTCTATCAGGTTCTTATAGCTTTCAGAGTTCAGATATTTCATTTCCGTGGTTAAATTGATTTCTAGGTATTTTATACATTCTAATGCAATTGTAAATGAGATGGTTTTCTTAATTTCTCTGCTTTATAGTTCATTGTTAGTGTACAGAAACACCACAAATCCTATGTATTAATTTTATATCCTGTAACTGCATGTGTTACTTTTAATAGTATTTTTGATGAAGTTTCTAGGGTTTCCCATATGTAGTATTGTGTCATCTGCAAATAAACAGTTTTACTTCTTCCTTTCCAATTCATCAATTGTGTTCAATTAAATCAGTGTGACGTATATTCCAGGTGCTTTTCAAACTGCTGCCTCTGCACTAGAACTCAGAGCAAGTGAATTTGTGTGAGTCCTTTAGGGTCATTCTTAATGACAATTGCTCTATATTTCGTTGTAGCTTTGGTGTGTCCATGGGAGAAGATGAGCTCAGGATCAGCCTACTCCACCATCTTGACTCCTTCTTCCTGCCATAATGATCTTAATTGGCCAGGTTTTAATCACTCACATTTTTCGAACCTTCATTTAGATTACTTTGTCATTCAAACTATAAGCATCAGAACTCAGTGCATTTCTAAAGAGGGGTTTTAAGAAATGCATGTATTACTGTATATGTAACTATGACTATTTATATCTTAATATTGATCTAGCTCTTGTACATTCTAACAGAATCCCTGATGATAATTTTTATCTTTTGGCCATGTCATTCACTGTGATCTTAGGATCTCTTAATTTTCAACCCATATGAATACATTAACATTATCACTGGGTTCAAGTTTGTTTAGATTTCTTATACAATATTTATTTCTCCCCTCTTATCCATAAATGTTGTTCTTAACTGATTTGCCAGTGGTCTATGAAGTTAAATTATGGACTTAGCCTGAGTTGAGACTGTCTTGCATCCTTTACAATATGATATCATCATTCCAAAAGGAAATCCTGCCTTTGGTATTACTGTTTCCAGGACAAGAAAGAAGAAAATTCTCTGCACTTTTTAACTATTATATTCCTTGAATCCATGACACTTTGATGAAAGTTACACCGTTATTTTATAGGCAACCCAAAAAGATAAAAGCTCAAAGACAAGAATCTAATAATAATATAATATACTAATCTAAAAGAATCTAGTAATATAAGAGTTTATTATACATGAGGGCTACATTTTTACTATATGAGTAAATGAAAAGACAAACAAACAAACAAAACCGCCACATAAAAAAGGACAGCCAAAAAGCTTGCATTTCTCAATATTAGCACTGAATGGAAAAAGAAAAAACATTTCCCCCTGATTATTTGAACTAAAATCCAGTACAAACACAGGTTTGCCACCTGAATTCACAAAAGTGATTGTAAGTAGCTATTGGATAAGACATATCTAAATTTCAAACATGTTAAAATATATTTTAAAAGTTTTCTTTAGAATCATTGAAAGGAATTAATTTAAATTGTTTAGAGAGTGGTATGTTTATAGGTTTGCCTATATTTTCTTACCTTCTAAGAAGTTTGGGAAGCACCTATATCTATACCTCATTGTTCTCTAAACTGCATTTCCAGATATCTCAAGGTCATTTATCACTGGATAAACCTCTCTGGGTTCAACTTGATGTTTTCTCCCATCCCCCACAAAGATAGAACAATTTACAGGCTAATGTCCATGATGAGGTGTGTATACTTTAAAGACCCTCAGAGCAGTGCAGTCTTGCCTTGCTCAAAGTAGTGTGCATCAAAATGTAATTGTCAGATGTAAAATGACACTGAAACTATATTCAGTTTAACAGCTGGCTTTATGGCATTGGTTTGTAGCACTTTCTTTCCATCAGATACACACTAGACTATCATCTTACTAAATTTCTCATATTAAGTGGGATCATACTTCACATTCTCATTGCATGGTTGACTCTCAAGAAATACCCTGATTCTTCTTGTGACATATATGCAGTAGAATTACTTTGTCACTGACTCATATATCCTCCCATGGTGTTAGGAAAAAAATGATGTTTTCATAATGACAAAATAGAAGTATGAGACCTTATGGACTTAAAATAATTTAAAATGATCTTTTTCTTTACACTAAAGATGACCTGGAAGCTATATTCATTAGGTACTAGTTATATGCAGATTTTTCTCAGTTTTGATTTAGATCAATTGTTTCTACTCTAGAACATTAGTCCAGTGATTAATGTTAATTAACTCCGGAAAACTCTGCACATTCTGTTCCTCTCTTAAAAAGTCACAACACACATTTGAGAATTAAATGCTCGAGCAGCCTGGCAGTGTGGAAACCTCGTCATGTTTTCATAGCCATTACTGAGAAACCATGCCTTTCATATAAAATCTATTCTCCTTTACACTGCACAGTTTAAGATTCTAGGGAACAGTTATTCATTTCATTTTGAATAACTCATTCAAAATGAAATAACAGAATTCATTTTGATTTTGTTAGCAATGATTAGAAAGGCAGACAGAATGCAGAATGGGTGGGACCTTATGGGCTGTTTTAATGGGAAGCTATCAAAGGATTTAGGTAAGAGAGTGATCTAATCAGATGTGCTGAAGAGATGAAGAAATCAAATCCCCTTCATCAATAAAGAGTTTATTCCTTCATTCAACAAATATTAATGAGTGTCTGTTATATGCCAGGCACTGTGTTAGATGCTAAAAGAGTAAGATTCAAGAGATAGAGTGAATGTTAAATTCTAAGATGACAAAATGATGGTCATCACCAGGGCCAGAATCTTAAGATAATATATTAGAGAAATGTCATGATAGGGAAATTCAATTCAACACACAGCCACTCTGTATCACTTGTGTGCTAGACAGCTGTTCCTTCTCAGAGTAACAGAGGTGGACCTAGTACATTCCAGGCTGCTGGGGAACCTATAAGATTGTGGGAGGAGCAACCTCCATTTGTTGTCAAGTGTCAAACATTTTGTAGAAGAAGAACTAAAGAAGGCAGAACATTCTTTCCTTTGCCCTGAGACAATTCATAAACTTCAGGATTGAAGGACAGTCTAGTTCTGCTCTCCACTTACAATTGATCTAATATGTTTAAGTTTCCATTTTAGAATATACTATTCCATAACTAAAAAATAATGTAATTTATTATCACAGACTATAGAAAAACATAAAAAATAAAATGTAAATAAGTCATAGTCATAGAGATGGCTTGCTCCAAGCCAGAGATCTCAAGGTTTTCTAGGGTTGTCTTGGTTTCTGACGGATTCCTAGAGTTGGTTCCAGTCCACATATGTTCTTAAAATAAACTCTTTAATAAGCAAAAAAGCATCTCTGCTCATGTAGTAACAACCACAATAACAACAACCAAAAAACCTGATTAGTTGCACTCTGGCAGTGTAAGTTAGGGTTGATCAACAATAAGGCTTTGCTTGGGAATGTGTTTTTTAGCTGTTGGTGCTCAAGGTGGTGTTTTCCACTATCTTCTTTTACTTAAATCTAACTCTAGCAACTCCATCTGTCCAAAGCCTTGAAGTTATGATATTTTTATAACAAAGAAATAATACTTTCATTATTTATTGACATACTTCTATAAGACTTTTTCCTAAATGTGTGAGCTATATATTCTTTGATTACCCTATTGTATTTCAACAAGTTGGTAATATTTTTTATAGCAAGTATAGAGACAAAATTTAGTCTTTTTTCCAGTGTGGTTAGTCAGAACAATTTTTATTGATATTTTTAAAAAGCTTCTTTTACCTTCACTTCTTGGTAGTGGTGGTATTCTTGAAGCTTTTGGGATAGTTGTCAAATTTGGAAAACCTTTATCAAGCTCCTTTCATATTATGCTCCTACAGAATACTTGCTACAGCGTTGTGCCGACCAGGCAGAGGAATTCAAATAAAGTCTATTTTGTACTTCCCATAAAAATATATGATGTATTTATAATTGTATATAGAATATATTTCTAACAGGAGTGAATTTTCATTTTGACTTGGTGTCAATGAAAACTGAATTCTTAGCTTAAAATTTTTATATGTCTAATGAATAGAAGAATTTTCCACAAACAAGTTTCTGGTTGCATACATTCCAAACCTTGTTTCTACTCATTATTCACATACTTCTGGTGTTAAGTGCCCCTTACATCAGACTAAATCCCAGTGGGACCTCTGGCCTTGCACTTTGGCGTCATGGTGCTGGGTGAGTCAATACAGTGGGTAGTCAGAGTATTCCTGGAAGCCACTCATATACTAAGGCAGCTAGCAATAAGGGAACTATAAACAACATAAATGCACCTCACTAAGTACAAACTAAATCTACCTTAATTTCAACTTCCCCTTAGCTGAGTCTCAAAAATGCTCTTGATCACTCCAGTGAAACTTGACCAGAGACAAGTATAATGAAGGGGAAATTGAAGTGGAGAGAGGCAGCAGGCTTAACCAATTGTGGTTTGAATATTTTATTTCTGTAATTTTTTGTAAAACCTAAACTCATATGAACACATTGGTAGGGCCCCTCCCAGGATCTTGGAAGGGGCTCCGCAGTTGAAGAGTCTGAAGCTTAAATTTCATTAGCTTTCCACCTCTGAGTTTTATTTTTCTCCTGTTTCCAACTGACTTAGGCTTTTTCTCCCAACTATACCTTTTTTCTATTGCATGCCTTCCTCTTACAGTTTCTGCTGACTCCCATGAAGCCCAGTTCTACTTTCTAACATCTTTTCCTATAGCCCTTCAGCTTAATCGTTCACTGCTTGCTTCTTTTCCCTCCAGAAGTGGTTGCTTTTGGTTTAAGTACCAATGCCTAGAACAGTTGCCTATGACAGGGCAGGGAAGAATGGAGAACAGTACCACATGTTTTGAATGGGACTGCCCCAAGGTATCACCCAGATTCTGGCATCAGGAATGTGAGTCAAGGAAGTAGGCCTGCTGGGTGGTGAGACCCACCACTCTTGGTTAGTGGTGGGTAGAGCACACTTGAAGGAATGCTACCTGCCCTGACTGGTGTGGCTCTGCTCGCTGGGAATTGTTCTGTGAAGGGAAAGGTCTCAGGTTCGATTCCTGGTCTGGGCACATGCCTGGGTTACAGGTTCAGTCCTCAGTTGGGACATATTCCAGAGGCAGCCAATTGATGTTTCTCTTCCTCTCTTTCTCCCTTCCTTCCCCCGTCTCTAAAAATAAATAAATCAAATCTTTTTAAAAAATAAAGGAATGCTACCTACCACTTGATTACTATGCTTCTCATAGTCTTTCTATCACAATCAATTCTCTTCCTCAGAATATTGATATATCACCTTTAAAATTCTCATAAATACACTACTTTGGGATAATGTGTTCAGGGAGAGGAACATCAGATATGCTTCTAAGGGGCTTCCCTTTAAGGAAAGACAGAGGGATTTAGGGGGCAAGCAGGATCCATGACTGGCATTTCTGGTACAAGTATTTAAATTTTAATGTAATATATGCATATGTAATACAGAATTTCTCATTTTTCAGAGTTGGTTACCTTTAAGTGAAAACAGTATTACTATAAGTTATCTGGTGACAAATGAAAAGTTATTTTCTTCTCATTCGTGTGGACCATTTCCCAGATCTTTGCCTCCACTCAGATCCTCCTCCTTCTTTGAGCTTCATGTGAAACCATCCAGAAGACCCACTTGTCTGAGGCCATCCTTATTCCAGATCTACTTTTGCTCCACTCTTTATTTTCACAGTAAATACTATTACATATTTCCCCAGCCAGCTTCCCATGGACAAAAAGATGCCCTTTGAACTTGATTTCTGTGTTGTCCTCATTTAATTAGTCAATAAAATTTATCAATCCTAAGCTTGAATATCTCCCAATCCCTCCACTCCTCTCCGTCTCACCACCACTGTCATCAATGTGGCCCTCACTTCATGGTGAGTGAAGGCATCAGCCTCTTAATGGCCACTCTTTTCCTCATTGTACCTCCCTCATTTCTGGTCTAAATCTTTTAAAATCAGTACCTAAATCACCTCTAAATCACTAATCTCTTCTTGTCCTTCCTCTGCTTAGAGTTCCTCAGGGTGAAGTTTAAATCTTTTAGCCCTTGTTTATCAGCTTCCTCAAGCCACTCTTAACCCTTTCAGTCCATGACTGAATGTCATGCTGCTTCTCACCCTTAGGTCTTTGCATCTTTTGACTATGGCCCCCAAAATACCTTTCTGCCATTTGTTACTCAGCACATTAATCACGGTTGTTTGAACTTCATGTTCTGGTAATTCCAATATCCCTGAATGTCTGGTCTCCAAACTGTGGGTTTTCTTTCCCTTTTAGTATGCCTTATAATTCTTTATTGAAAGGTAGATATGATGTACTGAGCAAAAGGGACCACTGTAAGTAGGCTTTTAGAGATGTGATAGTAAGATATAGGGGAGAGGAAGCATTATTCAATAGTTTCATAATTGGATCTCAGTCTTTTGGTGAGCCAGTGCCTCTGGACCCTGAACTCCATGCATGCTTCTCACTCCTCCATTTCATGGGACAGGATGGCTGGAGTGGGCTGGAGTAGGGTATTTTCCTTCCTCTGGGTCAGTTAGCTCTGATATAACCCCCCGTAGTTTCTCCTGAGGGCTGATTTTGTTAATAACAGAATGCTCTGGTATATTTTTATATGGTTTCTTTTTTTCTTCCACCTCCAGAAGCATGAGAAGATTTTTCTTTGCTATTCATTATGAGAACCAAAATCAGCTTCTGGAGATAAAACTCACAAAAGTGTGGGGACCACCCTGTGACTATGTCTTCTAGAATCTGGTGATACCTCTCAGAATTGTTCACACGGAGCCTCCAATAAGTCTTCAGTTACAGTTTAGTTCATCCTACCCTGGTTCTGGTGCTCATGGGTGCTCACGGATTCCTGTCCCACTGAGCTCTGATTCTCTGGAGCCACCTGCCTGTCCATGTAATTTGGGGGACAGCATTTGCCCTGTGACTGCACTTCTCTTATAGACCTAAGAAAAGTTGTTGATCAGTTCAGTTTGCTCAGCTTTTTACTTTTCAGGATGGAGTGGCAACCTTCAAACTCCTTATGTTGAGCTGCTCCTTGAGGAAGGGGGCCTTGCTTACTTTCTCTGCTTCATGGTAGCACTTAGCAGAGCCTCACGCACAGAAGCTATCACAAAATGTGTTTAATACCTGGTTGATGAATCACCAGTAATTGAATTAATGATGTTTGTAGTCTCACAACCTTGAGTAATTGGACATAGAGGTCTGCAGTAAGTACGGTTTGTCTCTGTCTACCACACTGTCCCCTCCACCTCAGATTCCTGTCTCCCAAGTCCACTGGCTCAATCTGACCTTTATGTTGATTCTGACAATTTTCTTCCTTTACCTGAAGTTTAAGAACAGTTATTAGGTTACTCAAAGAGATCTTTAATGAATACTTTTATTTTTTACATGTATTAACTTTGAGTAGTTTGGGGTTTTGTTGGCGGTGGGGAGTGAGGATGGTTGTAATATGTAAGCCCTTCATGTAAAAATAAACTTCCAAGGAATTTCTCAAAAGTAGCTCCCCATGAAAAGATCAATAGAAAGAAATAATGGTGAGGTTATGGCCTTCTGTTCCATCATTTTATGGGTTGTAATAAAATCATGTCATATAATTTCCATACGGGTGAGGCTATTTTATGCTGTCTTTTCTCATAGGAACTTCTTTCAAGAATATTATTCTACTCCACCACAGTCTAGTTTCTCTCAATCTAAGTCAAGTAACTTTTATTTTGAGTACCTGAGATAGGTTTATGCTTTTTTAAGTCATTATTATTTTATAGAAACATTTTATTTTTGCCTTATCCTTCATTTTTTTACTTGGTATGATTAACTCTTTAATATTTCAAAACCTGTTTCCCTCGTACTACTAAACAATGAAGTACGACCATTGCAGTTAACAGTTGTGAGGAATTTCGTGAATATTTGAATCTAAAAAAGCCTCATTCTCCCATAGCTCAAAGAATGCAAACTTAATGTGTTTCTAGCTGCTTTGAATGCACAGGAACCCAGGTCTAAATCATACCAGGGTTTTGTGCACCAGGCCCCGGTCAGCCTCTGAGGAGGTGCCCTGCTGATCTTGACCTCTTTCAGAATGGCCAGATGATGAATGCACCCAGGCTTTCCTTTGCAGCTTCATTTCTCTCAACCCACCTAAGCACCTTTCAACAAATAGACTGAGTATCTTAATCAGTTGTTCTCCTCTCTCGTCATTTCTCCTGTCAGGATACTGGACTTGTGCCTAGTAGAGGAAATAACAGTAAATTTCCATTTACTCATCAGCAGGATTTCCATTAGATTTCTAGATGCCACCACTGAGAGTTGCGAAGTCTCCCATTACAGAAGCTGAACAAACTAGGTGTTCTCAGCATTCCTGCCTCCCTAGAATGGAAAACCATTTTTCACCTATTTGTTCCATTTCTCTCTTTTCCATATTGTCTCCAATTGCTCTACATACCCCACTCCCATCTTCATTGATTCATCTCTGCCCCACTTTCCCTTTGGCCCTGGATTTAGTCTGCCGTCAAGTCTTGCCAGCTACTTTCTTGACTAGAATTTCCTGAATCCTCCCTATCTCTTTATTTCCAGAGCTTGACTTCCCCTCCAGCCCCTAAGTGACTCTAGTGTTTCCCTCCTTCCAGCCTCATGATAGAAGATTTAAGACTCAACTTACATAGTTTCTTCTTTTTCTTATGATCCTTTACACTTTCAACTGTATTCAAACAGTGACAGAATTATTTTTTTTCATCTGAGGGCAAAACTATTGCTTGATTTTCCAGTTGTATCAAGTATACTAAACACTTCTTTTCTTTAATTTTATTGATTTATCTTTAGAGGAGAAGGGAAGGAGAGAAGGAGAGAAATATCAATGCATGGTTACTTCTCATACGTCCCCTTCTGGAAACTGGCCTGCAATCCAGGCATGTGCCCTGACTGGGAATCGAACTGCGATCCTTTGGTTCACAGGCCCGTGCTCAGTCCACTGAGCTACACCAGCCAGGGCTACACGAAACACTTCTGATTCACTGTCCTTCAGCATTTGTTTTTCACCTTCAGCATGCCTCCTGTGTTTTCTCCATTTGCTTACATAGGCAGCAGCTCAGCCATCTCCACACTTTGGAGTTCAGGAAAGGGTGGACATGGAAGATGTTGACAATGACACAGGAAGGCCAGGCAGCAATTGACAGGGACACTTTTCCAAACCTTAATGAACATGTACAGTTTAAATTCCAGGATTAACTTTACAGTTTTGGCCTTGGACCACTCTGTGTGCTAGGACTGCAAGTGCCAGTCAGGCTAAGGAAAAGCGGAGAGAGGAAGGATTCTTCTTAGAAAATAGAAGCATGGAAAAAAGAGTTACATGTGGCTCACTTTGATTTAAAACTGGTATAATAGAATGAGTCATTTTGAAGAGCATTTCTAGCGGTGGCTACATTTTTTCAAAACAGTGTATTATGTTTAGATAAAGGAGACTTAGAGAGAAAGAGGCAAAGTAGCATTCGTGCCCATTAATATAAACTGTGGGTATTCCTCCTTGCTTGATAATTTCATGGCCCTGAATAGCTGGGTTTGGCTCTATTTCTTTCTGAAAAATAACTTTTGGAAAACATTTTTGCTTTCTCTAAAGAATTATGAGCAGAAAAACTTACAGAAAAGTTACCCAAATAATGTATCACATATCTTTAAACCTGGTTGTCTAGCCCTTATTGGGAATGTTAAGTCTTGAAAAAAAATTGTATCTATTATCAAATTGGCAAGACATGCAAATTGAAAACAATCCAATCATGTTTTAGATATTCCCTCAAACACTTCTTTTCTTCACCATCTCATGGAGGTTTGGGTTAAAGAACAATCCCTTTTTCCATTACTGAGAGTTCACTGAGGAGAGGAATCACACAGCCTTGGGTGGAGAGTGTCCCATTCAGAGAGCTTGCTTATGAGAGTGAAAATGAAATGGCTAATTGTTCCAAGGAACATTTCCATCCTCAACGAAAAACCACTGTGATTGCCTTCACTCTTCCAAACAATCTAACATTGTTAACGTTGGTATCTGTTGTATTGTACTCGAGGTGCTCCATTGCATTGTGTCCCGATACAGGCACTAGGACCCTAAAGATACAGAGGGAAGGTCTGGGTCCTGTCCTTAGCCTGCTGTTTAGTAAATGCATACTAATGGAAAAGTTTTGTTTTTTCATATTTATAAAACAGGGGTCATAATAATAATGGCCACTTCTCAGGGAAGCTGTGAAAATTGAATTTGAGAAGCAAAGGGAAAAGGAAGATTTGAAACAAAAACAAAGATTTATCTATTTACCCAACAAGCATGTTTATTGAGTTTCTAATACGTATCAAGTTTTCATCTAGATACTGAAACTGTAAAAGTGGGAATTGGAACCCATCTCTTATGGTCCTTTGTCATCCAGTAGAAGTCATATTCAAACATATAAGCAAAGAGATAATTGCTTTAACTAAAGTCTATGCAAAGCAAAAGAAGAGTGGAGAAATAATTCAGACCTGCCTGGGGGAATGGGAAGAAAGCTCCGCAGAGGACAAAAGCATTTGGGCTAACTTGAGGATTGAGTAAAATGTTGCCAAATGAGCAAACAGTGGGAATTGATCCAGGGAGAAAACCGTGTGCAGACACAAAGGCTTGAGGGAGCCTGGCATGTTTATAATCTGGAGCTGAAGGGAAAGAGCTGAGCTGGAAAAACAGACATAGAAGTTCTCATCTTATAGGAAACAAATGAATCCACGATAGCATGAGAGGAGATGAGAGCTAAGGATGGTTTCAAGTGGATGAAAGATGAGAACCCATGAATGTGAAGGAGAGCAACCAGAGAAGTAGATGGAAAACCAGAGGAAAGGAAGGTTTTAAAATTAATGGAGGAGATCATTTTAAGAGGGTGTGGTCCCAATGTCATATACAATGGACAAAGGTATCCACTGTATTAAAAAATCCCGGGGATCCTTCAAAATTGTTAGTGAAGATCAATGAAGAGATAGATGTTAAAGCACCAATGCCATGTTTTGAGGTATGAATAGGAGGTCTGAAAATAGTTAAGTATTTTTCCTTCATTGTCCGAGAAGAACGAGAAGGTCGAAGGTGTTAGGGAATGTTGTCTCTTTTCCAACAGCTAGGCAGGAGCTGTGTAGAGTTGTAACTAGGAAAGACAGAACATTTTCTGTCTGTAGGGAGCATTTTAATTCAGACTCAAAAGATTGAAACTTTTTTTTCATTGTTGTTTTAAATACATGTCACATATATATATATACATAATTTAGAATTTTGATTGGTGTTTTATCAATTAAAATGTAAGTACACTTATTGTAGGATATGGCTAAAAAGTAAATTCTGGAAACATGCGTAATTTTCTTAAGCTGGGATGAAAAGCTAAAAATCCCTTCATTTAAGAAGTAAATTGAGCAACTAGTACTCGTCTGTCACTGCACTAGGCCCTAGTGATACAATCTGGGCAAGGTAGCTGTGGTTCCTGCCATGTTAGAACTGACAGTCTAATGGAGGAGTCAGACACTGAAAACAATGATAAAAACAGATATTGAAACATAATTGTGATTAATTTTTTCCTATTTAGGCAACCTCATGTAGTTTGTTTTTTTTTGGGGGGGTAGTGGTATTTTTTAACATTTTAATTGTTGTTCAAGTAGTTTTCTGTCTTTTACTCCCAGCCCAGCCCACCCACCCAGCCCTCCCCGCTCCCATTTCCACCCCCTTAGTTTTTGTCCATGTGTTCTTTATATTTGTTCCTGTAAACCCTTCCTCTTTTCCCCTGAAATTCCCTCCCTTCTCCTCTCTGGACACTGTCATGTTTTAATCTTTCAATTTTCTAATACTACTGCCATCCACAAAGCTTCCTC
>PVKM010016840.1:0-26448 GCA_004027735.1 Carollia perspicillata
CTTGTCCTAAATCTTGTTGGATCTCTATAAAAGTCCTTAAAACTATGAGGATGAAATGACCGTAACTTAGGAGGTGTTCTAACTAGCTAAGGGAATGCAGGTCTCTTTTTCCTCAAGATACAAACCTTCGCAGCTGCAGCATTTTTTTTTTTTAGTTGAGGTCTTTGTAGGGTCAGAGTATTTTCTTTCCTTCTCATTTCCTAGAGCCTTAAACTGAACTCTTGGGATAGGGCCTGACGCAATCATCGGAGTAGATCCTGTGACAGGGACAGAGGTTCAAGCATCTTTTCTTTCAGATCTTTTTCTACGTAGCCTATGCTCTCAATCTTTATGGGCAACCTTGATTTTAAAGAATGAGGTATGGCTAAACTGATGCACCCAGTGCAATAACATGAAGTGAATAAAGAAATCAGGAAGAAAGGAAACAAGACAGGGAAGCTAAAATGAAACCAAGGGTAAATTTAGTGAGTTGAAAGGTGTGCTCAGCAATATAAGAATATTGCAGTTTTAGCTTTAAATGTAGCTTCTAAAGGAAATAGAAAACAAATTATTTACAAGATTTGGAGTGGTCATGCTATTAATGACAATTCCTCATGAGGCCAAAAAGGACTATTTCTTGTACTTTTGAATTTTTCTTACAAGGAACACCATAAGGTTAATATCCTCAACAAATACAGTAAGTTATTGGAGGCATTTTTCTTATTGTCTTCATTTTATCTATACTTAATATGAGCTTTTGGGTGAGAGGAATAGGGAACTCAGTAAAAAAATTGTCTGAGAGGTCTCTAAGGACAAAGGGCTATGATTGTCTGATTTCATTCCCAGGATTAAAAAAATGGAATATGTAGAGCAGAAATTGGCAAACTTATTCTGTACAGGCCAGAGTAAATCTTTTTGTTCTTGCGGGTCGCACAGTTTTTGCTCAACAGCCATTCAGCTCTGCTGTGGTAACATAAAGCAGCCACAGGTAATATGTAAACAAACAAGCATAGCTATGTATCAATAAAGCTTGATTTATAAAATGAGGCAGCGAACGAGATTTGGTTTATGGACCATTCTGCCAACTCCTAATTTGGAGAAAAAAAGACTTTATTCACACTAGAGTTTCCTATGTGTCTGTAATTGCTCAGAACAAAATTTTAATAAGCATTAGAAAGCAAGGTTTAGAAGACCTGACAAAAACACGATGTTGTCACGTAAGGTGCTATATGATATAGTTCTCCAACAGGAGGTTAAATGATTTGAATAGTAAATTCTTTAACAAGAGCCACATCATCTCTGAACAAAGGAAAGTGAAGGAGTGCAAGCAGTCAGTGTCAGCACCCACCCCACCCTCCAAAATTCCCCACCCTGCAGAAGAACAAATAAATATGTGTGTATATGTGGGGCATGAACGGTGCCCCAGTAAGTAATGTGCACTCTGGAATGGCCAGCTGTGAGTCTTGACTCTTTCACCTGCCAGATCTGTGAACTTGACCAGGTTATTCACCTACCTGTAACTTGACCACCTTGTCAGGAAACTGGGCACAGTAATTTCTCCCCCACAGGGTTGCTATGCGTTAGGGCCCCAAAGTCTACTACAAAAGGCTCCAATTGTTAGCCAGGGGACTATATCCAACATACAGAAATGTTTAATATCCTGCCCAACATGGGTTGTATAAGCATCTGAGTTCCACATATGAAAAAAAAGATACGGCGACTGTATACGAAAATATGGATTTTAGGGAAAAGGGAAAGAAATAGAAGCTTTGGCTCCTTAGACCTGCATTCCTGAATGGAACCGCCGGCTGTCCGCGTTAGCAGGAGTCCTGGCCTCGGGTTTGCTCGCCGCTGCCAGCACACCTTGTCCCCTGGTGCTCGCCTGGCTCTGCTGCCGCTCATCAGCCTGTTCGTCCTGCTGCTTTCTGTTTGTGGTTCCCAGAACAGACATCCTTCCTCGTACCTTCTACTTTTCTTTCTGTACCTGGTCTGCTTCACAGTGATGTTACCTGTGTGAAGAGTATGTAAATCAAGAAGTTAATAGGAATTCTGTGATAAAAGAATTCTATGGCTAAATATGCTTGAGGCTGCTCAAAGAAGCCAGACGTCTTTGCTGTGGGCCCCTCATTATTCTTTAATGTATTAATGTGTAGTTCCAGTCTCCAAGATTACAGTGCACTCTATAGTGCTTCTCAATTTTAACAAAGAAAAAAATAAACAACCGTTCTTTACTTTTAATGCTCCATGCAGTTGTGGCCCCTTAGCCAGCGGCCACACTTTCCCCGTAGAATGCACTTTGAGAAACACTGCCTTTATCAAAAATGCCCACAGATCCTGTAACTTTTTAAAATGTTTTTTACAAGATTTTATTATTTATTTTTAGAAAGAGGAGAAAGGAGGGAGAAAGAGAGGAGGAGAAATATCAAAGTGTGGTTGCCTCTCATTAGCCTCCCACTGGGTACCCAGCACCTGGCCTGCAACTCAGGCATGTGCCCCGACTAGGGATCAGACTACGACATTTTGGTTCACAGGCCAGTATTCAATCCACTGAGCCACACCAGCCGGGGCAGATCTTGTAAATTTAAGACTAACATTCTCAAATATTTGTTGCAAATTATTCACTGATACTATTTCAGGTAATAGTATTCAGTGACTACTTGATGATTGAACTTCTTCATAACATTGCTGAATAATAATAACATCAAGTGTAATATAGCTAAGATTAATCAAAAACTTACAGACAATGGTCAAGCACTTTGCTGGGTTATCTGCTTTAATTCTTGCAGAATCCTGGTGACGTGGTTTGGCTTATCCCTGTTTCACAAGAGAAGAAAATGAGAAACAGAGAGGCTAAATAACTTGATGAAGTCACACAGCTGCTAAGGCGGCTCCTCACTCTTGCTTCCCGACTCCACTGTCTTCAATAAATGTAGTGACAGAAGATATCTATTATGTCCACATGAGTGTGATCTTGGACCATGTATCTTTCTCTCAGTAATTATATATAAATTTCCTGTTGAGAGTGACTCTACCTTTTAAGAATAAAACTTTAACAGAAATAGAAAAGTATATATTATCTTCCATTTCCCCTTTTTCCATGACATGTATCTGGCTGGCTCAGTAAGTACAGAGCATTGCAGTCAAATTTAAGAAGAGGTCATGACACATCACTGCTCTACACTTTCAAAATGTTACATGATCTGATGGGATTGTTTCTAAAGACACTGATACCCATGGAATTATTAAGGCACAGATTTCTTATATCAGTCCCTGAAGGTACAAGTCAGCCCCAAAGTACTCCCTGTTTTGAAGCAATAAAGGCCAAGAAAGATCAATCAATGCTACACATTATTTAATGTTCCTAAAATCTCTGTAAGGTGGGAGAAATTCAGCAGTGCTTAATAAAGAAATATATGTGCTTAAAATCCATTTTTCTCCATGTCATAAGTATTCATCTTTTCCTGATGTCTTGTATACAGTTTCTCCCCAAGAGATACACACATCCAATGATTTAAAAGAGAAATGGGACAGAGTGTTGGGAATATGTTCATTGAGGTCCAACAATGGTCAACAAATTAGAAGATGCCATTCAATAGATGGGTAAAGAACAAGTACAATAAATGTTTATAATGAAATGTTATCTCTCACAACTAATTATTAATTCTAAATGTATGAATAAATAGACCAGCATAAATACATACACGTATACATGCTACATGTCATTGATTCGAGGATGATACTAATTATAATATCACTGATGCAATCAATCTTTTAATATAGAAGGTAAACACTGTATCAAACATGGCAATTTTTGCAAGATACATTGATATTTCAGGAACTATAAGAATTGAGTCTATTTTATGATGGTGTCTGGTGGGAGGGAATCGATGGATTGTTGAGAGATCAGATGTGGGGCTTGTTACCAACATGAGCAGAAAGCGGAAGCTGAGGTTGGTTCTGAGAGGCTGGGTAAAGAGCGGGGATTGGTGGGTCTGGGAAGCAAATTCAGATTGTGGCATGCTGTGAAACTTACGAAGTTCTTAAAAAGTATCAAGTTCAAAGCCTGTTGAAATAGTCGGGGTTGCCTTTAAGTGGGTCAGCCTCTAATCATGCCTTATTTGTCCCTCTGGTATATTTACAGGTACTGAAGATGGATGGGCATCATTAGGTTTCTCTTAATATATTGTCCCACAAATGTCTTAACCGTGAGTTTTTCAGAGTAATATTTTCCATTCATGTTTACAGGGTGATATCTATTTGAAGAATTCATTACCATGATTAAATGTTCCTGTTTCATTGATATTATTATTACTTTAAATCAAAACATAATTTTCTTCCAGGGAGGGGGAATGTTCTTTTTTTAATAACATATCTTTTGTTTTGAAAATGATTCATGGTAATTGAAGATAATTTGGAAAATGTTGGTATAAAATAAGTGACTTAAAGTCATCTAAAATTACACACTTACCTATAGTTACTTAGTGTGTAATGTCTTGTCTGTTTTTCTTCACAATTTTTTCATATAAAATTAAGATCATGTGGTATATATCATTTTAATTCTTTTACTTTAAAATGGATAGATAAGAAAGAGCATATTCAATAGTTTGAATAAATAAAATAATTATTATTTCACACAACTGATACTTATGTTCATCCGTGTTATTGAAATGACTTCAGCCCTGGCTGTTGTGACTCAGTGGGTTGAGTGCTGGCCTCTGAACCAAAGGGTCACTGATTCAATCCCTGGTCAGGGCACATGCCTGGGTTGCGGGCCAGGTTCCCAGTAGGGGGTGCTCAAGAGGCAACCACACATTGATGTTTCTCTCCCTTCCTTTCTCCCTCTCTTTCCTCCCTCTAAAACTAAATAAATAAAATGTTTTTTTTTAAATGACTTCAGAGAGGGCAGTTGTATAACCTATAGAAGGAAAATATATTTCTATATTGAACTCAGCAAAAGGAAAGAGGACCTAATTATTATACACTTAACCTTCTACTGTATTTTTAATATGATAATACCATGAACTCAGGAGGCTCTAGATATTGGCAAATTTGAATAAATTAAATCTTACAATTTGTAATTGACAATAAGGCTTCAAAAATCCATACTATTTCTGAAAAAAAAAACCTAGTGAATTCCCTATAATTTCAAAGCATTTTAAGAAATTTTCTTAAACTTATGTCAGCAGTCCATCTCTGATTTTTAATCATCAGTAAGAATATTCCAAATTGATAGAACTCTTCAAATCATAAATCTTTGTCCTTGATTGAAGAAGTTTTCATAGCATCATAATTTATTATTCTCTTCCCCAAAGTATCCAATATCCACATTGACGTTAAAGAAAACAAAATAATTGCACAGAACTTTTAGAAATGAATTTAATTAAAGTGATTTATAGTACTTATCTTTGGGCCCATGACTTTAAATGCCATTTTGATAAATATAAGGTAACATGTTTCAGAATAAGCTACCTTTTCTTTTTGAGCTTGGTCATTTAGTGTTATACCTAGTACAAATGTGAACTGTTGCCCACTGGCTTGCCAGGATGCCTTGAAATCCGCTGCCTTTCACCATTGGATTAATAAAGGTCACCTTAAAATTTGTGGTGCTGGGCAAACAGTAGGTGCCTGGTGAATGTGTGACAGACCACCTGCTGGAAAGCTGTGATGACAGGCTCTGCAAAGGAGGGGACATGTAGGGTGTGGGAGGGCAGAAACATGGAGGGCTCTTAGGGCAGCTGGTTGTGTCATTGAGAGAAAAAGCATCTGACTGAGAACTAGGGAGCCTTACAAAGGAGCCAGAAATAAAGTCTGGCATGTAAAAATTAATTCTTGTTTTCTTTCCGGAGAAAATACTTTTTAAATACTCTTCCTGCGATTTTCATTTCCTGATATTATGTCCTAGGCATTACAGGAATGAGGAGATTGTTACCTGAATAGATATTTGTTGCACATATATTACAAAATGTAAGACTGTCATTTTGGAGATTATGTATCAGTCATGAAGCCACTGAGGAGAGAAACTATCTAGGATCTACTTTTGTGATTAGATGGTGACATAGTAAAGGGAATATCTTTTCATTTCGGTTGTGATAATGACTCTGTGGCTCTCGTTACAAGTGTAAGTTGATCTCTTGCTTTGTGTACTGCCTAATAGCAGGGACTGGGCTCTTCAGCTTGCGTTATTTTTTCCTGTAGATAGTTGGTGGATCAAAACCACTCAAAACTGCAAGGAGATGCCATTGCATTTTAACACAAAATTGATTGCCTAATCAATGTTAAAAGATGGTGAGAGAGAGAAATCTGAGTCTCGACTTCGGTTAATTGGATTGCCTAGTTGCTCTCACAATGCCGGCGACTCGTCATCAATACCACTGGCCCCTTAGGATGACCCGTCACAGCCCTCCGCGGGTGCCACTTTATTAGTGCCTTTCACATTCGCAGGCTGCAGCTACGATGCTGCCATGCTTGCTGGGCACGAAAAGGTTTGTGATTTATTGATTTCTAAAATAAGGGCATCTATTGCATATGTTTATTATTTCTAATTGTAAACAATGTATTTAATTAAATATTGCACTGAAAAATGTCCTTTATTTTTGTTTATAGTTGAGAAAGGAAAGATTTTGTAATATCTGTTTGTCTATCAATATATGCAGCTTCATAGTCTTTTCTTCATTTCAGTATTTACATCAGTAAGTCACTGTTTTTAATATCATTTATAAAGATTATATAAGTTACCACATTTCCAATTATGAAGCAGAACTAATGGCAAATTGTTAATGGAAACTTGAATCATCTATAATATCCAGAATTTTGAAATGACAAATCTATTTATTATGAAAAATAATCCTACAATTAAATATAGCTATAATTTTTTAATAAAATGCAATCATTCAGCCTGATTCTTTGCATAGTACAAGAGGAGATAAATGTTAACCAAGATAAGAATGTGAATTTTCAAAGATATGTTCTACTCAGTTCTACACATAGACTCATTTCTCAACTTGTGAGCCATAATGAAAAATGGAATTGAAGTAATTTTTACTTTGGTTTCTGTCTTTCATCAGTTTTTTTCTTCTTCAACTCCCTTATGCCTCACTGTATGGTTTAGTAAATAGTGTTCTTCCAAGTCAAGACATGCTGATGATATTTGCTTTGGAAATGTTACTGAGGTAGATGAGCCTGAGTTTTTTCCTTTTAATCATTGTCTACAGTTTGCTCTTTTCTTGGCGTCACTATCACCTTTTACTCTCTGTGCCTCTATTCTACGTAGAGCTAATATCATCGAGTCAACTGTGTTATTCAAACAAGGGATGTTAGGCATCGTGTATTTATGCCCTTATGTTACTAAAACATTCTTTTTCATCCTGATTGATCTTTGAGAGTAGATTCTGTACTTGTTTGAATATCACCTACAATTAAGTTAGTTTACCTTTTAGCTATAACAATGTTCTACCTGCTGTATTGTCTATTCTAACTATTTTTAAACCATCAGTGACTGTATAAGATAAAGAAAAAGGTCCTTTCCTTAAAGTGACAAATTATGTATAAAAATATATTTTATTATTTTATGAGAGCTTTACACCAGCTTTCTGTGATTGAGTCATACCTCAGTTTTCTGTGTGTGTGGGTGTGTATGTGTGTGTGTTCACACACATGAACACATATTATCATACATCCAGTTGTACACCATGTGTATAGAGTATTTCACTTTGCTTCACAATAGCATTTCCTACAGTGGCTCCTTCTCTGTTCCTCTTTATTCTCTTCTGTAAATCTCAAATTACTCTTTAATATGTGTTTACGAACTATCAATTTTTATTCCCTCCATATTTTAAGGAGGGAAACACAGTTAAGTCAAGATAACTAATGGGATGGTGGGGAGAAGTATGGGCTGATCAAAATTAAATAGAGAACAAACAATTCCCCTTGAGAGCCATTCTTTTAAACTAGCTGATTATTTTGAGTAAAAAACAGCATTATTAAACATTTCCTTTAATTAAATTTTGTAATAAAGATTTTAATTTTTCTGCTTTCTAAGTCACATGTTATGTATAATATGTTTCACAGGCATTAACAATTTGGGAGAACATTTGAGTTCCAGAACCTTTTACAGAAATGTAGAAGTCTTATTTCATATGCTGTAAAGGGCTAGATACAGTATTTTACCAAAAAAAGCAATAATGATTAGCAAACTGTGTGTCTTCATCCTTTTCTAGAAACATCCCCTTCCCTTCCTGCTGTCCTCTGAAAGACGGCATTCTCAGGAGCAGTCATAAGTGATGGCTGTCTTCTCTGGACTCCACCCCCCCCGACTGCTGGGCATCAGGCGGGGGTGGTGAACTCTTTGTCCTTCCCTTCCATTGCCTCTACCAGACACTTCTCCCTCCCTCTTCCATGAAAGCACACAGCTGTAGGTTACATCCTGTCATTTGAAATGACCCTTGATACTTCTTTTGTCACTCCCCAGGATGTAATCCCTGAGAGACCATGCAGGGTTTAGCTGTTGGCTCACCGTCACTCTCCAACGCTACACTTATCCTAATTATTGATTTTGACATTCAGGTACATGATCTACCCAATTATCAAACTTTACAGATAGGCCCCATTGACCCCATCTCCTCCAAGAATCTTATCCTTATCTTAACTTGGGTGTTCACTCAGTGATTATATCCTGCAACCCCTTCAAATTGTCTATCCAAAACTTTCTAATTTCCACCAACAATACTATTTTTCCATTTTGCTTCTTTTAGAATGTATAAATTACAACAGGAATCTTACCCTACAAACTTTTCTCTTTTCTTACTTTTCCTTATTCTTATACCATTCCACTTACTGTTTATCCAAAAGACTTACATTTTTTCCTGGATTTATTCAAACCTCAATCATCTCTTCCTCTTTTTACCCTCTCACTGGCTACCTTGGTTCTTGCCTCACTGAGAAAATGGAGGCCATCGCAAATGTCCACAAGCTTCCGTCATCAAATTTAAGCACCAGTCTGTGATTGAAGTGCACCTACTATTGATGAATGGTTCATGATCTCTTGGATGGCCACTCTCTCCGAATGTCTACTGGAACCTACCTTGCCTACTCAAGTGCACTGCTCTAACAATTAATTATTTCCCCGTCCTCCATTACAGTAGATAAATAGAACACACATTATTTTTTTAAAATAACTATCAGCTTTCCTACTATGAAGAATTAATTATATGTGATATGTTTTTAAGTTAGTGGAATGTGCATGCTATAAATGGAATGGAGAATGTATATAATCAACATTATATACATTAACCCTAAATTATGTGTTATAGACATTTTCCAGCATTAGTGATATGAGAACTATTCATACATGGCTTTAAGAAGCTAAGAGTTAGCTGATTATTTATGGGCTGTGAGATGTGGAGGTATGCAGAGAGAATTGAAGCAACCATTCCAGGCAGACACACAGCATAAACAAATGTGCAGAGGTGCGAATTAGCATGGTATAATCCGGGCTCAGAAAGGAAACCTGACTAATTATAATGGAGGCTTCATGAACAAGCTCAAAAGGAGATAATATTAATGGAAGCTTGGATCCTGCTCAATGATGGCCTTGAATTTCAGGATGAATTAAATATGAGATGATAGTAGAATATCCTAATGGAAATATCTGCTCATGAAATTTTTGATTTTTGTGCTGGGATTGGATAACAGGGTACTTAGATCCATGTCTCATTTGTTTTCTATTTAATACCTTCCAAACTGAGTTTATGTAACATATCTCAGGATTAAGGGAAAAGGCACTTGGCACCTTTGAGGCAGGTGGTATAGTTAACAGTGGGGAGAAATGTGGACCCATCAAAGTTCTGCTCATTGACCGGGATACGTGAGGGTCAGATTTGGGTACCATAGGAGGCTTTCCCAGTGAACAGGCCCAGAGTTCAAGTTCAGTTTGTATTTCTGCCTGCCTGGGCTTCAGGGTCCCAGGAGGAGACAGCAAGCCTCATGAGAAAGGAATAGGTCTTTTTAAAAATATATTGTATTTATATTTAGAGAGAGAGGAAGGGAGGGAGAAAAAGAGAAACATCTTTCTGTGAGAGAAACATCGATCCATTGCCTCTTACATGTGTCCCAACTTAAGACTGGCCAGCAACCTAGGCATGTGCCCTCGCCAGAAACCCAACTGGAGACCTTTCGCTTTGTGGGACGAAGCTCAACAAACTGAGCCATGCCCATCCTGGTTGAACTGGGTCTTTAAACTGAAGAGGTTGATGGTAGCTTTTTTACACAAACCAGGTCTTTTACCTCACTTTCTGGGACTCTATCATTAGCATATAATTCTTACAGCCTGAAGCGCTGATAATGAAAATGTCCCAAATCTAGGTGGATATTGAGCACTTGAAATGTAGTTAATAAAACATTTTTATTTATTTATATTTAAATCTGAATTGTCACATGTAGCTATTGGTTAGAATATGTTAAGGAAACTGTAGAGCTAAATAGCTAACATTTAACATGCATGTACCATCTCATGTGCTTGGTCTAATCTCAAAACTTTACATGTATTAATTTACATAATCCCCATAAAAATCATAAGGAGTAGGTATTGTTACTTTCCACAATCTAGAAATGAGAGAATTGGCGCACAGAAAGGTTTAGCATAGGGAGGAAATGACGAAGTTGGGATTAAACCCAGGCAGTGTATTCGCAGAGCTTAAACAGCTGTGTCTTCTCTTTAAACCCAAGATTAATCTTGTTTCTTTTCCTTTCTCACTTACATTCATTCATGTATTTGTGTATGTTACTACCATACCTGTTTATCCGTAACATATGTTAGTCATTCCTCTTGAGAGTTTATATTCTTCTCCCTTACCTCTACTTCTAAGTAGCATAAACTTATGAATCACTGAATAACATCCTGATGGTTACACCACTCATTTCAAGTAATGCTTATGGAACTTCAGTGTGTAACAGAATCATCTGGAATATGGGCGGCTGTTTCTGATGCAGGAGGTCCTGGGCGGGACCCGAGAATAAACATTTCTAAGTCTCCAGGTGGTGTCGATACTGCTTTTTGATCTGCTGCCCACATTTGTGACCGATTGCCTTAAACTGCATTGCAAGTCTGCCATGGGGCTAGTTGACTTTAAAATAAAATTGTTAATATGTGTCAAAACACATAGTCTTTCATGATTATATTTTGTCTTGTATGTTGCACAAATAATATATGTATTCTTCCATTTCCAAGAGATAAAACTCCAATGAAAAATAATAAAGCAAGGAAGAAAGAGAGGAAAGGAAGAAATGAGGGAGGGGAGTAGAAAGAAGAGTAGGGAAACAGCAAGAAAAAAATCATTTATGTAACTGAAAGGCCAGAGATAGATCAGGTCTCAAACTCTCTAGGATTCATGGAGGGGTTGCCATTCGGGACCCACCAGGACACATCTGTCCACAAAGCTGTTGTGATCAGAATAATATTTGAAAACAAATCAAATTTAAATGTTCATGATTGACATATATCTTCATTTTTCCATAACTCCACCAATCAATCCATTTTGTTTAACTGGTATTGGTTTGCACATTAATATCATTTCCATTCCAGTTAAAGCATTTGCATTTGTTACCCCAGATTTAGTACAATGAAAAATAGTATCAAGACTTTATCACCCCCAGATCATGGTTTTTCCATCTTCAAAGTCAGTTTTGTTTTCACTTAGGCTATATTGATATGGTAACAATGATGGTCCTTTTCAGCTTCAGGTGTACAGAAATTTCATCCCCTGCAATCTCAGTGAAAAAGTATCACTTTTTCCTGATAGATCTAGCAAAGTTCTGTGATTAGTTCTGATTGGCCCTGCTTTAATCAGACGCTCATCTGTTACCGGCATGGCTGGGACTGAAGGAAAGGAGCAGACCCTAGAGGGAGAGTGTGGGAAAGCTGACTACCCGAAGTAGAATCCTGACCCCTGCATGCAAGAGGGATCAGACTCTGGACAAATGCACCAGGTGTCCACTCCATCTGGTGTGAACTAAAACCATGTTTTGAACTGTAACTTTGAGATGTTACTCTTTTCACCTAAAATACAGTGCTCATATATTTATCTCATCAGTATGGGGTATGCCATTCATGGCCTATCTCAAAAGCCTTTTTCATAAAACTGTTACAAACCCTGTCTGAAATAGCTTCTTATTTCTTTAGCTACTACGATATCCTACTAAAATACTTCTTGTGTAGCAGATATAAGGATAACTTTATACCTGTATATTTGCTCTCTCTCATACTATATTTCTACGCATTGGTAAATAGTAATAGTTTTAATGCATTACTCATGATATAAGTATGATAAATGATTTAAATAGTTGTTTTCATTTTCTGTTCATTTTTGTAGAATATCAGTACCCAGAATGTAAGTCTAGCACCTAAGATCATGTTCTTACACATTTTTTTAAACTTTTTTTTTAAAGATTTTATTTATTTATTTTTAGAGAGAGAGGAAGGGAGGGAGGAAGAGAGGGAGAGAAACATCAATGTGTGGTTGCCTCTCACATGGCTCCCACTGGGCACCTGGCCTGCAACCCAGGCATGTGCCCTGACTGGGAATTGAACTGGCGACCCTTTGGTTCACAGCCCATGCTCAGTCCACTGAGCTACACCAACCAGGGCTGTTCTTACACATTTTTACTTTCCTTGAATTAGTACTTGAGAATAGTAATCACCTATCTTTCAGAATGATTTTTCAAAAGGAGATTGTGATTACACTTATGTAAAAATGTATAAAATAATTGTCTGGAGAATAGAAAACACTTTATATGTTCTAGGAAACAGTGGGTAAAATTTAGTTTATGTTACTCAGTATCCTTTATGTAAGGATGCACATAATAAATAACTTTTGGATGTAACTTTTGGATATTAATAGGTCTAGAAAAAAAGGACTCTGAATAAACTGTTATAGATCTTTAATTTGAAAAATATTCCCACTGCAGTTAATAAAATTTCAAAATTAAATTTAAAGCACAAATAAAATTATTAAATTATTCTAAGATTTATGTAGTAAATCTCATGTTTTTATCAACCAGTTAAAGGTCTTATTAGAATTTTTTCCTGAAAATTACCTGGAATCACTTTCATCACATTGTTTCTTAAATAAGAGTCAGGAGAACTCTTATTTCTCTTAAGAGTCAAGAGTCAAGAGTCAGGAGTGGAAAACTGTAGTGCTTAGAAGAAGCAGAGGATTTCCATTCCCTCACCTCTCTCATGCAAAATATAGTTGAGACCTCAAGTAAAGTTTATTAAATTCAAAAATGTCAGCCAGAACCTGTGGCTTAATTTTAAGATCTTTGTCTCATAATGGTACCGTATCAAAAGTTAAGATCCCAATAATTTTCATTTTATTCCCTGGATAACAAATTTTGAAGAATATGGGCTGTGAGCTGAAGCCAACACTTCTAGTTGGTATCACGATTCATTGAAATAAGAAGTAGAAACTTCAGAAGGAAGCTGGCAATATGGAAATTTTTTAAACTGAAACTAGTTATAATAGAATATTAGAATGATGAAACATAAAAAAAGCATCACATGTTACTATTAGACATCAATCTTTACCCTTGAGATCTTTCTTTTGCATAATCTAAAATGTTGCTATGGTTACAAATATTCTGTCTTTATTTTGGCACCAAGAAAAATGCAAAATACACAGTATGTAGGTTATAAAGTTAACGAGAGTTTCTGAATGACTGAAAAGCACGAATTCATGATACACCCCATATTTATTCATCATTTGAGAAGTTGTTGACAATTCTATTGATGTGAGACAATTTGCTATCCATTACCAGATGCAGGTTAAAACATTCAACAGACATGATCTATGCAGTGGGTTTTATGAGCTCATTTATTGAGGTGTTGCCTTTCTTTTCGAGAATGATCCAAACAGTGTGCTGCTTTTTTCACTCCGCCAGTTCCTACCTAGAGTGGATTAATGGAAAGAACATTTGAGAATGACTGCCCTCTTTTTCACTGACTAGCAGTGTGACCTTAGGCCAGGACACTCTCTGGACCTGAATTGACTGACCTTAAAATGAGGCATTTGAACCAGCCAATTATTAAATTCCTGTCCAGCTCTAACAAAGTGTGTTTATTTCTCTATTATATTAATATTAACACACATTTTATTGTAGAGATTGTCTTCAATCACAAAAAATGTTTTAAAAGGGAGGGATGTCTATAGTTCCTTTTTACAGTATAAAGTGTTTTGATTTTATCACTATTCTTCTAGCTTGACCCAACCATCAAGCATTCCTGTAATGAAATTATTTCTGCAAACCAGAGATGCATCTCTAGTCGTTAATAATATATTTTTTAAGATTATGGCAGTTCAACCAGAGACCCTCAGCCTTTTTAATCTTTCCTACAGAGAAAACAATTCTTCAGTCAGGACAAAATTTTCAGCGACCACTGCTGTATGAGACCGCTGCCAACGTTACACAGAGCTGACTGAGCAAGAGATCACTGGAAATTAAACCACTAGGGAAAACATCCCTAGCATTTATCATTCAAAAATATCAGGAGCCATTTACCCTTATTTAATCAGAAATGGGGAAAAATCAAGATGTATGACCTTAGTTTCCTGGGAATAGTGAAGGTTGCCATGCTTATTTCAGGGGGATTTACAAAGAAAATAAAGTATTTTCTGCTCTAAATTTCTTACCGTGTTCACTTAAAATGTTTCAGCCAGTCTCTAGCCCAAGCAAAACAATCAACAATCTTCATAAAGGTTTATTTTATTTTGTGGTGGATATGAATTTTCTATAGATATAACATAATCAAGTGTAAAAATAATATTATTAATAGTCGGGAAGCTCAATTTAGCTTGAGTCTGCTTTTCTACTCTATGGGGGAGAGCTTAATCTTGCCACTGATAGTAACCTAGTAACCTAGTTGCTTTTGGTTTTAAATTCAATTTGGAGTAACATGGCCAGTTTATATTCTACTTTGTTGTGTATTCTCTCCCCCACCCCTGGGACCTTCTGGGTTCAGCAGAGTTTTATGAAACTGTGGGTGTGGAAACCGGGTTTGCAATTGGGACTTGGTAATCTTCTCTCATTGCAGAAATGGCTCCCTCTGCTCCTCATGCACGTGCTCTGCTCATTCCCACCATGACATTCACTTCTCAGGTCTACATGCACGTTGCCTTCTTGGCCTCAATCTCAATGTCTCTTCAGATAATTTTAGTATCTCAACCAGTTTGCAAGTCTCTTGACATTTCAGCATTCTTAGGCTACCTCTCCATAGGAAGTTGCCTTGTAGAGGATGTGTAAGACCGTGTTCAGGCCCTATCTAGGAACTTCCCTCAGAGAGTAAGTTTTTACCATGTAGGTGTCATGTTAGTTGCAAAATTTCTCTAAGCTTTCTATTATCTCACACAATATCCCGGACAACTCTTCTGCTCTGAAATTTCCCCAAAACTTCCCAAGATATATACTGGGGTTTCAGTTGTCCAGCCTCACCTCCACATTGGGATTCTACAGTGGAAAGGGCCCAGGGACCCACCACCAGAAGTCATCTATGTCCTGTGAACATCAGTGTTCTTCTTCCTGCCCAGCCATGAAATTCTTACCACCTTTTTATGAGAAAACATCTCTTAGTCATGAATTCTTTACTGTATTTTAAGTCTTACAGGGCTCAGAAATGAAACAAAAATGAAACTTTTTTTCTCTCAAGTTATTTCCTTATAATTGAAAGCCATGGAATTCAAGAATATTTGTTACTTCTACTAGATACTTTTCCAAGTCCTATAAAGGGTAGAAAAGCCCAGGGTGTAATGATTGCTCTCACTTTGTCAGCTCTTCCTGAATGAAGTATATTTATTGGTAGAGGATGAGGGAAGGTAAAAATGAACTGGAAAAACCACACAGTTGAGTATCAAAACACTTTGCTGCTGTAATTAAATTTACATATTCAATAAACACTTAAAATAACATCTTTGCATTTTAATTTTTTAAATTTTCATAAAGAGCCTAGATTTTATGATTCTTATTTTCAAGAAAATAAACATAATTTATTATGTTGCACATAAAGGAAGAAAGAAAAATAATTAGGTCATAAATTAAAGAATGCCTATATTCTAATTATAGCAAATTTTATCACAGAATGTTCATTTTTTCTCAGTTACTATTTTTACATTTTATATGAATTTTTGCAATAACATATAAAGTAGATAAAGTTTGTTTTTAATTGCATTAATGCAAAAATGGGGGGGTGACTGATAGAGTTAGACAAAATGAATCAATGGATAATAGGAAGACAAGGATTCAAATCCAGGTCTTTTGATTTCAAAATTCATGCACTTAATAATTATTCTTTATGTTGAGATAATTACTTAACCTTTTTATTTGATCTCATTACAAACTTTCCATGAATCTCAGCAACACAAATGGCATTTTTACTACTTTAAAATCTCCAAAGAACTTATCAAAGTCCTAAGCATGTAAGGAATACCAATATACTTGTGAGTGGTTCCTGTACGTAGTACTTTTAATTAAAAGTATCGATAATCATTTGTGATAAAAATAAATTATTCCATTAATATAAATATGCTCACATCTACATAGATGAATCTCACGAAAAAAGAACATTGAGCAAAAATACAGATGAAAAATTACACTATGATTCCACTTCAAAAAGTTGAAAATGTCAAAATGGAACTTATGATATTTAGAAATTCATACATAAGCAAGAAGAAAATTACTGAAGAAAGGACATAGTTAAGTATAAATATTAGGAATATGCTCTGGAAAAAAGAAAAATGTGATTGGGGAGGAAGTAAGGAGAGTTCTAAGGTTTTCTTAATGTCCCTTTCCTTCAGTTGGATGATGGTTACAGTAGTATTAAATTTATTTTCATTCTTTATGCCAAATATCTATTGCATATGTTCTTTTGTGTAAATGATATATCTCACAATATAAAGTACCATGGCCACAAAATTGCAAGTTTACTAGAAATAACCTTATAAGATTTTGCGGAGTGGTCACTGCACTTGTGTGTGGTCATTGCACTGGTGATGATGCTCTTTGGCTGTATTTTCAACTGGGGTTTCTCAGCCCCAGTGCTATTGGTATTTTGGGCTGGATATTTTCTGCTGTGAGAGGCTATCCTTTGCATTGCAGTATGATTAGCAGCACCTTTTACCCAATAGTTGTTATTAGCATCCCCCTCCCAAAAATATCTTCAGACATTGCCCAGTAAGCCTTGGTGGAAGGACTGGACTGGAGGCACAAAATTACTCCTGATTTAGAACCACTGCCTTAGACAACACAGTGGGGGAGGATCGAATGTGGCAGATGGGGGTGGGTAATGGGGGAAATGGAGACAAATGTAATTGAACAACAATAAAAAAATAAAAATCAGAAAAATTTAAAAATTAAAAAAAGTAACCACTGCTTTAAAGTCTTGCCTTTCCTGGTACAACTTGTGTTTTCCTGATTTCAGTATATTTGTGCTGTGTTAATTTCACCCCTTTTATTCCATGATGGTTATTTGTCAGCCCAGATGGAACGCGCTGGGGATTTTTAGAAAACATTCTCTCCCGCCTTTTCCAGCACACTGCGCATTCACTCGAGATGCACTGGAAAGCGTGGCATGCGGATCCATCATTACGAGAGCTCAGGTCGTCCTCACTACCCTGAGAGCTGTAAACAACAACAGTGATTGCATCTCTGCGTGGCCGTAGTTTCACTTTCGACCTGTGGAGGTGAAGGGTCACTTCTAGAGACAAGCTTCCTTGTACATGAGCAAGCTGCAAATATGGAAGTGGAAGCAAAAAAATCTGCACAGAACAGTGATAAGATCCAATTCCTTCCTAGAGCAAGGAGATTAAAAGGCCAAAATAAATGTTCAGATGAAAGGTTTACTTTTCCAAATAAGATGCTTAAAAGGATCTTGAGAGTTGATTACATACCCCATATATTTTGAGAATTAATTAGGTAATGTCTAGGAAGAAGAAAAGAGAAAGCTGAGCTCCTTGAAGAAAGATGCTATCAAAGTGACTTTTTTATTAACTCTGGTAATTTTGAAACATCTCTAGCTGATAGATGTTTGCCGTCGAAACTTGTTCATTTTGCCTCCACAAGCTAGTTCTTTTAAGCCTTCAGTTTAATTGGCCATTACTTGCACTGGTAAAGCTATCAGCAGGAAGATAATTTTAAAGTAATGTAATACTTAAGTTTCAGTTGTGTTTCTTTTTCATATAAAGAGCCATGGATATTTACATTTATTAAAAAAACTCTCCTTCTACCTCACAATAAAAGCGCATAGCCCCGTTCATACTCTGGACGTAGCTTTTCTCCCTCTGTCGTTTCTGTCGCAGCTCACCTTGTACTGGCCAGGGCCCCAATATTTGATACAGATATTCTGTAATCATTCGCTTTCAATTTAAAAAATGTATTTCTGCTCTGTCTGTATATTCACATATTTGAGTAAAGACCTTTATTGTTCATTCATTTAAGTCCTTTAAACATTCAGGAAACCTCTATTAAGCACCTACTTTCTGCAAGGAATTATAACATGTAACATTTAAGAAATCACATTTTTGTGATTTTTTTTCATTTTAAGTAGATTTTTGAGATATAATTCACATACCATAAAATTCATTCTTGTAATCCATATAATTCAGTGATTTTTAGTATGTTGACAGAGTTGTGCACCCACCGCCATAATCTACGTTTAGAACATTTTTGTCACACCTAAAAGAAAGTACATATCCATTAACATTCATTCCCATTTCCCCCTCCCACCCTCTGCGACGACTCATCTGCATTTCTGTCTCCACAGGTTTTTCCATTCGGGCCGTTTCATAATAAGTGTGAGTGTATATCTGCTCTTCTGGGCTGTTTTCATTTACCACGATGTTTTTAAAGTTCATACATGTTATAGCATGCCTCAGTACTTCAGGTCATTGTATTGTAGAAATGACATTCCACTGCATGAGTGTGCCACATTTTGTTTATCCATTCATCAGTTGATATAGATATCGGTTGTTCCCACTTTTGGGCCATTGTGAATGCTACTGCTATGAGTGTTCACCTACAATCTGTGTATGGGTATGTGTTCATTTCTTTGGCTATGTAAATAGGGTGGGATTGCTATGATAACTATGGGTCTGATGATTTGAAGAATTGCTAAACTGCTTGCCAAAGTGACTGTACCTTATTACATTCCCACCAGCAACATTCAGATTGAGGGTTGTTGTTTTGCTACATCCTCACCAACACTTGTTATTGTTACTTGGATTGCAACCATGCCAGTGGGTGAGAAGTGTTATTCCAGTGTTACTTTGACCTTCATTTCCCTGGCCACTGATGTTAACAGTCCTTTTGTGATCTTACTGGAGACTTGTATGTCTTTGGAGAAGTATTTCAATCTTTTCCACATTTAAAAAAAATGGTGAGTTGTCTTTTTATTTTTGAGTTGTAATGGTTGGTTCTTTATATATTCTGGTTACAGTCTTTTTTCCAGTATGCAATTTGCAAATATTTCCTCTCATTCTGTGTTCACTTGCTGGATGGTATTATTTGCAGCACAAAATTTTATCCTTTTATTGTCACTTGTATTTTTGGCATTATACCTAAAAAATCATTGCCTAACTTAAGGCCACATAGGTTTGCTGCTATGCTTTATTCTAAGAGATTGTAGTTTCAGCTCTCATTTTTAGGTCTGTGATCCATTTTGAGTTATATTTGTATGTGTGTTTTGAGTTAGGAGTCCAACATGATTTTGTTTTCATGTGGACGTCCAGTTGTTCTAAAACCTTTTGTGGAAAACACTGTTCTTTTCCTATTGAGTATTCTTGCCCCAAACAGAAGGGTTTATTTCAGACTCTGCATTCCCCGCTCAGTCTATCCCATCGATCTGTATGCCCGCCTTCATGTCAGCACCACACCACCTCGATGAATGTGCTTTTGCAGTAAGTTTGGAAATCAGGATGTTCAAGTATTGCAATTTTCTTTGTTTTCGAGAGTAATTTGACTATTCTGGGTTACTGGCAGAGAAGTATTTTTTATCAGTTTCCATTACATTTCTCTTGGGAAAGTCTATGGTTTAAAAAACAACCTAGTGCTACAAAGTGTCATGTATTAAAAAGAGAAAGATTCCTTATTCTAAAAGCTTAGACATGCCTGTTCACAGGAAACCACTAATAAAAAGTGCATCATCACCTATATTATAAATGCATACATTATTTTATAAACGTTTCAGTGTACAAAATGTTCTGTAGTTTGGTTTACGAGTTGACAATATAACCCAGGGCTCATGCCACATCCTGATCATCAATCTATTTAAATGATTGCATATAATTCCATTATAATGATGAATTATACTGTATTTAACCAGTTCTCTAATGATTAATATTTAGATTGATTATATTTTGTTTCTGCTATTACAATCAATGCTGTAATAAACATGTTTTGTGCATGCATCGGCATATTTATAACATCTGTTCCTAGAAATTGAAATATATGGTCATTTTATCATTGGCAGAGATAGAGACAAATTAAACTCATACAGGTTTCAAAAATCTACTGGTTTTTTAAATATCTTTATTCTATATATTATCAAATTTTATTAATAATTGTAAATTGCTACCTAAAAAGAAATGTTTCACTGTTGTCTGTATACAGATGTAATAGTGTATGAGACAGGGACTTTTAACTGTGTTTGTGTCGTTTGTAAATATTTCTTGTGTGAAATACCTGTTTTTGTTCTGTGTCTATATTTCTATTGAGTTAATGGTATTATTGAATTGAAACTCTTTTTGTATACTATTGAAATTAACCCTTAGTTGTTTCTTTTACTCGAGCAAAGTAATAATTACTAATTTTCTCCTCACAACAACTCTGTCAAGTAAATATTATCCTCATCCTATTAAAAATAAGGAACCTGAGTGTAAACCTGCATTTGATGCTATCCCTGAGGAAATCTACTCAGAATCTAGGAATTTGGTAAAGATCTGAATTCCGTAGTAATATATATGTCAACTTTTACTTTCACAAGCACTGTTCTCATTTTTCACTCCGGAATTAGTTTTGCTGTTGGACCTGTAGCAATAATGTTAAGTACATACGATGAGAGTGTGTATTCTTATCTTATTTCCAACCTCAAGGGGAAAGTACTTATTATTTCATCATTAAGCATGGTATTATCCATACATGTTTTTGTAGATAGCCTGTATCATATTGAAGAAGTCTACTTGTATTTCTAGTCTTTTAACACTTTTTAGCTTAATTGGGTGTTGCATTTTATCAAATGATTTTTCTGCACCTGTCAAAATAATCATGTGGTTTTTTCCTTTTACTATATGGATGTGGTAAATTACGTTGATGGATTTTCAAATGTTAAACAAATTCTAGAGTTGAAGAATAAAAGCCTCTGGGTTATAATGTATTATCCACTTTCTAAATTCTTTGAAATATCAAATATTGACTTTGATATTAAATATTAATTTCATTTTAATTAAATCATTTGACATTCATTAAGTAAATGTCTCTTAAATTATGAAAATGCAAAAATCCTCTGTTACTCAATTCTATACATACCCATGCTTACTTACTCCTTCTAATAAGCCAGTTGATTCTTCTGCTACTTTTTAAGGGTTAAAGTGAGTAATCAAAACTGAGCAAAGTTTCTTGAGCACACAGGGCACTGTGGGATTGCATACTTTAGATTGGTTTAATGCCAAATCCTAGGACCTGCTTGTAAACCACATTATAATGGAAAAGATCGCCTGATAGATAATAATATATAAAAATAATAATATCTGTCAAATAATATACCAGAGTGAAAATATTCTGTTATAAATTCACATAAAGTGATATTTCAAATGACTTGTAAGAGTGGTCATAAAAGTATTAATTAATTGGGAAGATTCATATAGATGTGTTTTTATTTATCAGAATTCTAACTAATTTATACACAGTACCTGGTCACTTGGGTGGCAAGGGATTATTTCATACATTAAAAAAAGTGAAAACTGTGTGACGAGTTACCAATTCTGGTATTTAAAAGGTGCTGGTTGTTCTAGATTAGAAGCCATCTTAACTTAAACAACTGAGATATGAATATTTTAAAAAATATAGATTTCTTTTCTTTGTTTTATTGTTCTGGCACTCTCAACATGTAGCAGTGTGTCCAGAAGATTACTCAAGAAATGTTGAAAGAAAGACAGAATTAAAAGACAGATGCAGGAGGAGCTCAGGATTAATAATTGGGGAAATCAGGAAGGGCAATGATGAGAATTTTATTCTAGATTAATTTTGAAAACATATATACATAAAATGCATGGTGGTTTTTTGTTTTGTATTTTTTTGCTATTAGTGTCAGAGATGCAATTTTGATATGGTTTTACAATTGCACTGAATGAAAATGAAAAACAGATTATGCTCCTGGCTTCTGAATTTGGGGAACTGACATACAATGATAACAGAGAAACAGGTAATTGATGTCTCATGAATGGAAGATTACAAAAGTTGATATTTTTAAGTGTACAAAGAAATCAGCATAAATGAAAAGATAAAATGGCATGAACTCATTTTTTATTCCCCTATGTGCTTTTGGTTTTAATTGCACCTTAAGGTCCTTTGAACAAGGCCCCAGTAATAATGAAAAGCCCAGATATACAAATATTTGGAGGATAAGAAGGTGAAGAGAAAAGGATACTAAGCGCCGTATTTCCTAAACTTCACATCAAATTTGATGAGTAAGTGGAGTGAAGGGAGGTTGGGTTGCTTTCGAATAGGAGTAGAAGTCTGTTTTTGACAAGAAGTGCAGTATGAGCTAAGGACACTTTCTATTTGGAAACAATATGTGATTTTAGAATTTTAAAGGGACTAAGATAGGGATCAGTAGAGAGGAAGTAGGCCACTGGATACTGATGGGTGAATAAGATGTAAGGGAGAGCAATAAAAAGAATGGCCTTCATGTTTCTTTCTAATGTATGTAGCTTTCTCCAGAGCAAAAGTGATAGGTTTAGGGTTGGTATCCACAATTCATAATGCATATATTTTGATTGGATATCTTCTCTGTGGTAGGAACTGTTCTAGATATCAGGATCTCAACAGTGAGGAAGACACAAGAGGCCTCTCATTCTGTAGAGAGAAGAGAAAACAAAGCCTTTCAACACATGAACAAGATAGTGTCTGAGAGTGAAAAATGCCATGAACAAAATTACTAGGGTGCTGCCACAGAGTCTGACAGTTAAGGACTACTTTAGTGTGAATGCTCTAGGGAATCGTTTCTGAAGATGTGATCTTTATGATAAAACATGAGTAGTCAGACATATAGTCATCTGGGGAACAATGTGCCAGGCAAAATAAATTAAATGCATCAATAAAAGCAAGTTCAAGAGCACTAAGACATTGCTTAGGCATCAAGAGAAATCCAATATATCTGGCAAAGCATGGAGTGGGAGAATGAGCTCAGCATGAGTTTGCATGGTATGGTCACATCCAGTAGGACATTACAGGCCAATGAAAAGAGTTGAAATTCTCCCTTTAATGAAAGAGAAAATTATTGGGAGGCACTAAGCAAGAAAATGAAAAACAGTCAATACATTTTTAAAGATCATCAGACTACCTTGCAGAGAAAGCAGAAATGGAGTTAAGGAAGACAGGTAGTCACAGTAGTGCACATGAGATGTAATGATGCACTAACTAAAGTGGACATAGAAAGCATGCAGATATTTCTGGGACTTGCGTTTGAGAAACAGTGACCAGGCATTGAATTGTCTGAGGTGTAGGATGGGACATACATCCAATTAAAAAAAATATATATATATACACACACAAACATATATTTTATATAATATATGTTTATATATCATATAAATTTATATACATATATAAAATGCATAAATATATATTAATATATATTTCAAATATATCCCTAAGCCCAGCATGTTACTTCCTTCACTGATCACATTACGTGCATGCTTTTATCTACTGCATATTGACAGTTTCATTATATATTAAAAGTTTTTACAGCTTATTTGAGTTAACCAACTTGTTTTACTTTGCTTTTTCATTTTTATGTATGTTTATAATAAAATTTTTGTCTGACATTGTTCATAAATAAAAGGAGTGATCCTCTATCAAGTAGAATTATTCTTTTCTCTTGGAAAGATTCTTGAACTTGTTTTTACATTGAACTAGAGAGAGCCATTGTTAAGATTAAAAACCTCATTCTCTCATAACTGACTTCTCGGTGAAGGGCCAAGTGTCACTGACATGTGGTTGAATGAGTTTATTAAATGCTTTTCCTTTAGTGTTATTTTTACTCCATTCTTGATCACATATATATGCTTTTCACACTTTTACCATTAGTGGCTCTAACACAGCCTCTTGAGATATTTTTCATTTTTTTTTAGTTTTGACAATCTGGCTAAGAAGATTTTAGTCCTCTCAGACCCTGTTTATGTTGAGCTCAATAATGTAAATGCAAATTAAAGTAATGGGGACGTGGGAGATTGTTTCATTTCTTTTTAAACTGTCATTTCCTTCTGGTAGTTACTTTTTTATGTTAATGAATACAACCTGATTACCATTTTAAAGTGGGATATGCACTAAGAACAATTTAATTAGAGATGAAAGTGATCCATTTATGTCCACATTTACTTAACCTGCCTACGTTTATACTTTTTACAAAAGCTTGCACATCAAAATTCCTATACATAATCCAATATGAAGAATCTATATAGCCAGTTTTTTCTACCTGTATTAGTTTGACTGGGGTTCTATAACAATATACCACAGACTTAGTAGCTTAAACCACAGACATTTAATTCATATTTTCTAACATTTCTAGAGTTTATAACCTTAAGATCAAGGTGTAGAGTTGATTTCCTCTGAAGCTTCTCTCCTTAATATGCAGATACCTACTGTTTTGCTGCCTTTCACCTGTTTTTTTCTCTGTACACAGGTTTACCTGGTGTCTCTCTGTGTGTCCCAGTCTCATTTTATAAAGACACCAGTCAGATTGGATCAAGCTTCTCCCTAACATCCTTGTTTTAACTCAATCACCTCTTTAAATGCTCTATCACCAACTAGAGTCATATTCTGACGTGTGCGTGTTAGAGCTTTCATATATTTACAGCGTGAGAGGCATGGCTATTCTATAATTCCACTAAAAACTGGAATGAAACAAGTTAAAATTGTGAGTGTGCAAGAAAATTCTGTTAAATCAAAATAGATGGCCCAGTCCCAGAATGCAAAATTTTTAATCCATATAATTAAAATCTCAAAAGTTCTGTGATGAGCAGGGTGAAGTTAAGGATTCAGATTTTACTAATAACATTCACTGTTTTATTCTTTCCCTATGCAGACATGCAGAGCACCTTGGGATTTACCCCTAAGACTGGCCCATTTGACATTTAAATCCTATGGACTAATGAAGATTGTGCACTATCCAAATGGACATAACAAAACTTAATTGAATTCTGCATTTTAGTCCAAAACCCTTTCCTACTTGCCAAATTCTCATAGAACTAGCCAATCAGGTACAACTTTAATAGCCATTATAGTAAGTGCCCAACACTTTGGCCTGTTTTTGAAAGAAGCACATGTTTTTGGAGTCAGAGAGACCTGAGTGTATATCCCAGCTGTACTTGATCTTTGGTATAAGTTTGCTCATCTGTGAAGTAGGGTTATTAGTGTGCATCTCGTCGCATTTGGGTGGGATTAGTTAGATGACATAGATGTCAACCCTGACACACGTGTATGTTTGATATATGTTAGAGCAATTAGAGTGCAAGGTTATGATATACTGCTCTAGTTTACTCAATCACTTACTTCTAATCTAGTTTATCCTGTATATATTTCCATATTTGTTTATCCATTAAATTTACAATAATATGAAAAGGACCTCACACCTTTGCTAGAAGATAACATAGGGCTCAGTGTGACAGGCCTTTAGAACTTGATCTTTCACATTTGTGCTAATTCCACGGTATACAGACTGGTGGATTAACATTCTGATGTATTAATCACTCATTGTGCTACCCAAAGGAAAATTTTCTTGACTGTATCAGGGTGTGGTAAAACCACTCAGGGACACACAAATGCAAATCAACTAATATTCATAGTAGTGGTTTATATTGTGCATTGCTTTTACCCATTCTCAGCAATGCCTGCCCTCAGAGAGGTGCATATAATTGGCCAAGAAAAAAGATGGAAGGAACTGGGTCACATCCAGTTTGAATAGTAAATTCACCCATTGGTCTCAGAACAGTGGACTCATCAAAATTGAGGAACTAAGAAAAACAGGCTTTGAAGTGACCTCAAAAGCCCAAGAACAAGAACTAGTTTTACCTGTCAAATTTAAGTTATTTAGATATGGTCAATACCAAATTAAGCCATATCGTGCTTAATTTTATATTAATAAGTCATATTAATATTAATAAGTCATATCGTGCAATACAGCTGACCAGAACTGAAGCTACAAATGCTAACTAA
>PVKM010016841.1:0-26435 GCA_004027735.1 Carollia perspicillata
GTGGCCAAAGCAGCCGCTCTAGGTTAGGCTGAGAGGCAGATGGGAGCTTCGAACAGGTGGTGGGGGGGCAGCTAAAGGGAAGGAGGCAGTTTGGAGAAATATTAGGAGGTCAAACGAACGACACTTGGTAAGTACTGGGTAAGAGGTGTGAGAGAGAGGGGGAAATTGTATTATTCTCTAAGATTAAACAAACTAACAAAACACGCTGGGTCAGACTGAGCTTAGAGAATGATCATGAGTTCAGTGGCAGCCGTGTGGTTTGAGGCACCTGGGAGACACCCAGGTTGAAGTAGGTGCTCGGTGGGCGGGCAATTCAGAGAGCGCTGGGAAGACCCATCTGGTAGCTGCAGGTGCCGCCTGCACGGATCACTTGCGGGGGGGTGGGGTGGGGGGTAGAGAATTGGGCAAGAACTTGTTAAAAACACATTTCGAATCTTCATGAAGAACCCCAACAGACTTCAGATCTAGCTTGATGGGGGTTACCAAGAGGAGAGAAAACTTACCGTGTGTGTAAAAAAAAGCATAAAGAAGTCTTACAAACGAATTAAGAAATCTACAGGAGAGAGATGCCTAGTTTCTCCAATATCCGAGTCTGTGAGGGGTCGGGGCCTGATGTACGTGGAAGTGTCCTGCTCCCAGAGCATGGGCGCCTGCCCTTCCCTGTGGAGACCACCTTCGGGCATTCTCCCAGACACGCCCATCTGGGTCCTCACTGATACTGGCATGATCCCAATACATTATTCATAATAATAATATTACAAACATTATTTTCCCGGCCCCTGATACACAAAAAGTGCTCTGTAAATGTAAGGTGTGGTTATCACTGCTTTTTCTCCTCCTGAGAAAACTCAGGCCCAGAGAAGGGACGTGACTTGCCTGATGTGATATAACTACTTAGTAGCAAAGACAGATCAAGAGCCAGGTCCCACAGTTACCATCAGTCACATCATGTGGCATAAAAAGAGGATTTCTAAAGGGAAGGGCAACCAGTGTTACTGAACCGGGTGATTGACGTGAGGCTAAGTGGATAAGCTAATTTTGAATGAAACCAATAGAACCAGCACCACCTGCAACAGAGTGAAGTAGGCCAAGAAGTCTTAGTCTTTAAAAACAATCAGTTGTCTGTTGCTGGTTTTTCTTTTTTATCGTGACAGTAGCATACATTCTTGCGGGAAAGCTGTGGGTTCAATGTCAAGTGGGGAGGGTGGGAGACGTCTCCAGACCTCTGGCTGCCCCGAACTCAAAAGTGGGACCAGTGACAGTGAACAGCGGGGTGGGGGGGTCTCACTAAAGGCAGTAGCAATAGGGTGTCTAAGTGTTTGAACACCAGTGAGTAATCCAGAGAGGCGGATGTGGCCATGGGTGAGGCCGGCAATCAGCTGCCAGGGCTGCAGGGTTCAAGAACAGGACCAGGGGAAAGATGCAAGTCCACTGGGATGGGCATTCCCTGCTGTGTAGCCCAAGGGTCAAAGTCCAGGTCTCCACCAAACTGCAGAGCCAGCCTGGGTGGACCGGAGAGGGTACCTGAAGCCGCTCGCAGACCAAGGACATTGCAAGGTTGTGAGGCAGGGGTGGGGAGTGCTAAGAGCAGACTTGGGGTAGGCGGCACTCCCTATTCACTGATGCCCAAACCACTCCCATTTACTCTTTCCAAAACAAGGCGCTCCACTGCCTTGCCTGGGGGCGTGGGGAGGGCTCCCGAGGTTTAAGGAGAGATTGCCTGGAGGCTGGAGGCAAGTCTGAGCACAGGTTAGAGGACTGGGGCATCAAAACCACCTGAGCTTGAGGTCCAGCTGCAGGTGTTCAGCTCGGGGCTCCCCGTGGGAGTCAGTTTAGCATTCCTCAGAGCCTTTCCTTCACTGGAAAGAAACCCACTGTTTCACCCCACCCTGTGCCCTGTTGGCACCTGAGGGGAGCAGAGATGAGGGCTGGAGGATGCCATTTTATAGCAGCTTTAATTTGGGGCTCCTACGTGTGTCTTGAGGGCATTTAGCTTGAAGAGTATCACTACCATATTAGCGGGGAGCAGGTATCATTTCAGGCAGTCCCCTCATCTTATGGCTGAAGACACCCAAGGCCTACAAAGGTGACTCCTAGCTGTAGGTTCAGTTTCTAAGTCAACAAGAGACCTTGTTGCCAATGCCTGGCCCTTTCATATGTAATATTTTCATTTCCAAAAAAGTATTACAAAGAAGCAAGAAGTGGCCTTTAATAAATTTGTCCCAGTTTACAGAGAAATAAATGTCCTAATTCTTATTTCAGGGCTAGTGTGAACTTGACCCTGGTCAAAAGGAGCTAATCCAGTTCAAGCTTGTTACTGGATTTTATCCCCCACATTTAATTTTTGATTTCAGAGAGGAAGAAAGGGAAATACAGATGTGGGGAACATCGATCGGTTGCCTTCTGTATGCAGTCCCAAATGGGTAACTGAACCTGCAACCTAGGCACGTGCCCAGACCACTAGGAATTGAACCAGTGACCTTTTTGGTTTGCGGTCAACGCCCAACGGAGCCACTTCTGCCCTGGCTGTTACCATCCTTTTTATTATGTTCCCAATTCAGGGATCAGATTTCTTGGACTTCGGTGTCACCTGCCTCATGCCTTTCCTGGCTCTCCTAACACGGCCTGTTTTTGCTTTTCGTTCACTTTCCATACCACACCTACGTGACTCATCCAAGCAAACCCTGGAGAGGAATGTGACCTTTGCCTTCTGGTCCCTCTCTTCTAGGAGCACCTGTCCCTTGAGGATTTCTCCAAGACCTTTGGGATGACTCCAGCTGCTTTCTCTGCCTTGCCTCTATGGAAGCAACAAAACCTCAAGAAAGCAAAGGGACTATTCTGAGAAGAGTGGCTGTGGCCGCGAAGCAGTTTCGTTATTAATCCTTTGCTAGTTGGAATTTGACAGTTGCACCTGTAAGCAGCAGTCTGCGGCAACGCTTTTGTTTACTAATCTATTCCTCCAGAAAGATGGTGCCTCCATAAAAAGCCTGTGGTCCCAGTTTTTGTTTCCCAGGTGGCTGCCTTGTTTCTGTCTTGGGGTGTTGCATCACTGCCCCAAGAGCCTCTCCTTCTCAGAAGAGCAGCCAGACACTCCAGGAAATGGTTGTTCCGAGGAGTCTTCCGTAGGCTTTTGTCAGTGGCAGGTGGGCTGAAGTGTATTTGCAGTTTTACACCTTTTCCCAGAGTAATGGTTCTTCTTTTTACTTTCCTCACTGCCTTCCTTGGGTGGTAAATTAAAGGGGAGCTCTTCTTTGAAAGAGAGTTGAATGGCCTAAGAGATGGCCTTAGTAGGTTCCACAATACTCACTAGCCAGTCCTCAGTGACAGCGACATATCCACTGGGTCCGGGCTGGAGGCCTAAAGGCAAGTATGACACACAAATGTTATCTCACCCCCTGTAGTACTCTTAATAAGGCAAAGGAAGAGAATAGTTCAGAAGGACGCTGGGTTTACAGTCACTGCGAGTCTCTGCAAAGCCTCATTGGCTCCTTGGACAAAAACAGCGGAAACTTGGTGCCGAATTTGGGCTTGCATTTGATGGCCACCCCATTTCCTTTAGGGTTTAACAGAGATGCACGGAAAGTCTGTCTGAGGCCCCCAGTAGGTGATTTCCGTAACTTCGACAACTACTGTTAAGTGTCTGCAAGAATGTCCTTTCCAGAAATAAGTCAAACCAACACAAGGTTAATAAAGGCTTTAATTTCACACACACACAAAAACTCTATGCATAATTTAAAAAAGAAATCAAAACAAGGAAAAACCGTAAAGGATAAAGAGGAACAGTTCTGCTAAAACACAGATAAAGTGCTGCTCCATACAAAACGAAACAAAGAGTTAGAACCAGAAGTCACTCAACGCAAAGAAAATCACCTCACAGATAACGTGGCCAAAGCTGCCAGCAGACCTGGTAGTGGCTCAGTCAGGCCAAGTATAGGAGGCTTATTTCTGTTTTCCTTTCCTTAGCATAAACCAACGCTAGCAGGCCAGAGCAGTCGGAGGGAGGGAAACCTGGGACTGGACGTGTGCACAACCACATGCGATCACACGCTGCATCCTCGTGCTTGAAAGACCAGTTCAGTCACTTGCTTGTCTTTGTTTTGGCACGTGACCTAAGGAACTTGGGTCCTGATCCAGACCCTCCATCCACTCTATTCTTACACCAGTGTACATGCCTATTCTTCGGACCTCTGTACTTTAAGAAAAGTCCAATGTTACCAAAATCGACTGCTTATATTCATACTGGCACACTTTCTAATGAAAACCGCAAAACCTCAGACACACAGCACATCTGGAAAAGAAAATCTACTCGTCATTTTTAAATATGATACAACCAAAGAGACTGCCTGAAGTCTAGCAATCAAAGCATGCCATGAAGGGGTCAATGATGCGGTGAGACACAGCCAAAGCATTCTGTCACAAAACTCTCAAGGCCTAACTACAGTTTCCCAACTAAAAAAAATTCTTTTCAGATGCTGATAAGGCCTATCAATAAAGACGTTAGAATTCTGAAGTCATGTACTAGATGTTAGAGGGCAGGAATCTGGTTTTTGTACACGTTGAAAGAGAGCATTACTCAGTGTAAAGCAAGGTGGGAGGACGAAAAGGACACCTGCTTTGGGGGAAATCTGTTCTCTGGGACCTGCAACTGGTATTGCACTGTTGTTGATTTTTCTAAAAATCTCCACACATATACAAGATGCACATGTAATTGGAAATCTAGCTGTCTCCCCAATTCAATACAAAACACTACCTCAGGGGGTTGACATTAAATCAAATAGGGGGCCCAAAAAAGTCTGGATGACTAAGAGCATCCACCGTGTCACTTCAGCAGACAGAGAAGAATGAGTGAGAAGGGTAACATTTTTGTTTTAATATAATCTCTTTTCAGCTCACAAGTGAGTTTATAAACTACCGTTCTTTCTGTGTTTCCACCCCATCCCTCTATGCTCTCTATGCTCATGATGCTCAACTATTTGGGACACTACCAACAATTTCTTTAATTTAGGTGTATTCAAATACCCTTCATTAACAACTACACCTGTAGCTGTGGTCATAGAGTAACACAACGCTCGCTGCAGCACAGAAGGGTAAGTCGTGAATTCAGCTGCTGAGGTTTTAATCCGTCAAGCTTCTCTGTCAGAGGAATTTCACACTAGGTTAGAGGGAGGAACGTGCAGTCTACTGCTGCCTCCCAGGGTTAGCTGACGTGCAAGTGTTGCCGCATACTTCTTCAATAACAGACTGTGGCAAGTAAACAAACAGCTTTTGGAATAAAAATATAAATAGTACAAGTCGTGGATTTGCTTCTTTTCTATCTTGCTGGAAAAAAAAAACCCCAGCAACGTAGGAGTGTGCGCACACACACATAAACATATTGCCGGAAAACCTGAGTGCATCTTCTCACAGACTTACATTATAGTCACGGCTACCAAAGTGATGAGAGACAGTATCTGGCCACACGCAACCTTTTATTCTCCATAATGACATTAGCCAGTAAGAATCAACAAGTTTGAAGTTTAGTTTAATTTTCCCTTCCAAAAAAAAAAAAAAAGAAAGAAAGAAAAGAAAATCCCAATTAAGATCAGTTGTGTGCAGAGCCAAGCGCTGTCGAGTTCCAATCCAATGTCCTTTGCAGTTATGTGGCCGCACAGGGCACACTCAACAGGAAAGGCAGTGACTGTGCAGGCCGCCCGGGACCGCAGCACTTAGTGCCTGCCCGGCCTGACACACCAAAGGCACCTCCTCCTGATTCCGAGCAAATTCATCATACTGCACAGACAATATTATCTGCTTACAATTTTTAAATATATACAGTCAGCCAAAAAAAATTAACATGGTCCAGATAAAAATCTCCATCTGTAGTCATTAATCCTTCACTAAACCAAAAACATGAAAGTAACTGTAAAAGGGGTAATAAAGGAGCGAAGAGAGAAAGACTGACCAAGTCACAACCATGACCAGCTATCGAGGACAATTCAGCGAGCTAACTCACCCACCCCAGTAACCTGTATTCATTCAACTAAGGCCTGCCCAAGACACGAAGACCAAACCAAATTAGGTTTCTGAGCCAAGAGCACTTCTAAACCACACACCACACCAAGCTATGAAAAGCAAGTTAACGAGGGCACTTCATGGACCATCTGGGCTTATGGCATTATTTCTATTTTTTTATGCCCTAATGTACCCCTCTCTCACTTCAAACAATTCCCCCACCTTTTTTTTAATAGTACTTCTCAAAATCTCAAATACAGACACAGGGAAGTAATAAATAGCTAAAGAATTTGATTACCACTTCACTTGGATGAGAAAACCAGCTATTTTCAAGGAAAAAGAAAATGGCTCCCCAGTGGAAAAAGCTAGCTTTTAAAACAAATACTTCCCTCTGCTCTATACTACTCCTGCGTATCCTACCACTGGAACATTCACCAGAGCAGTATCTAAGTAAATGATAGGAGGCAAAGTTCTTAGTAGTAGTTAATGAAAGTGCTGGGGCCATTCACAATTCAAAGATTCAAACTTTTAGAAGAGGTTACTATGTCAAAACACATCCAAGTTTCAAAAGTTGGGGCTGGAGCTCTCTTAAGGCAATTTTCCAGAAAAGATATTGCATCTTCTGTGATAATAAACTTCAAAATATTTTCTCTCCTTGAAAACCAAACATGGTTTTGCCCCTATTAAGAATGGGAGAGTAATCTTGTTTACAATAAAAGAGAGGGAAAAAAAAAAGAAATATCGCAAGTTTCAGTCTGCTGTAGTTAACTGCGATCCTAATGATTCCTGGGCTCACAAAATTACTTTTTGGACAGAATTCTACTCTCAAGTTTTTACATGGTTTCACAAGTTGCTTAATCAAACTGCTTAGGTCAGCTGAGTGATGAATGTAGCGGTTAGTGTCGCACTCCCGTAGAACACCAACTCAAAGCACCTAAACGGTATGGTAAATGTATTATGCACCGTTTCTGTGTGCTAGTTCTTGTGATTACCTAAACCAATCACATTTTAATTCCCAGCCTGTTTTAAGGGCAAAGCCAGACACACAGCAAATGGTTAAATGTTCAACCTTCATCTGATAGCTCATGTACTTACTTCACACTCCTAGTAGGGCCTTTAGCTTTAGTGGTCAGAGTTTTAGCTTCAACACAAGAATACCCCTCTTGACCTCTCTGCTTGAGACGGAGATGCTAGCCTTCTTCTTCATCCCTAAGTATCCTTGCTGGGGTGTCCCAATTATTTTCCCACCTCTTAAAGTTTTGGTTGAACTGTTAGGATAATGCTTGCTCCATAAAAGAAGGACACAGAAGGAAAATCAAAGATTCTATCTTCACCACCATAATAATACAAATGATATACAATGAACACACTCTGTGAAGAAATCTCTTTAAAGAAAATACAAAGTGTACAGTTAATACCAAATGTGGGGTCTCGACACATTCCAAGCACCAACAACCCATTTCTTGGGGCTGCATGTAAACAGCAAAGCGTTTCAACTCCATGAATTGATTCTTTAAAAAAGCCCCCAAGCCAGGTGGCAGAAAGGCCCCTCCTCTGCAAGGAGCACAAACTGTCCTTAGTGTAACATGGAGAGCTGGTTTTCCAGTGAACTTCACTAGTAAGAACACACATGAACGATGACGGACTTGAGTGAAACCACTCAAGGAACATAAAAGCTAAATGCTAACTGATATGCCTTCACACATCTCTTAGGTGAATGGACTCTTTGACAACTTCATTTCTTTCCAAACTGCTGTGCGACTAATTTTGGGCAGGAATACTCTGGTGGCTCATCGTAACTCTTTTAAGGCTCCATTCATTCCTCATATATGTGTGTATGTACATATACATACATATATATATATTTACAACATATATTTCGAAGACAAAAGGAAGTGCTACTCTTGTAGGAGACACAGAGGATAGTCAGCTAGAGGTGAGACCGAAGTTTCCATGAAACAATTAGCATGGAGCATTCCGCAAAATTGCAATTTTCGTCTCTTGGTTTGGCCCTGAGCTGTTTGCTGCTCCCACATCAAGCGGAGTTCCGCACTCTCCTCAGGCAGAGGGAAGGTGAGGTGGGTGGCAGTAAGGGAGCATGCGCAGTGCGCACTGCCAACCCAGGAGTCTGCTCCTCACGAGGCCTGACGAGTGGTCTTCCCTGCGTCCATGCTAAATGCCTGAGAGTTCTTTTCTGTTTCCAGCAGCTCATCAAAAATCTCCCTTAAAGTAAAACAAACAAAAAAAATGAGCATTCAATGAGCAACGCCAAAAAACAGAAAGTACACACTCATAAAGTACACATAATCCCATTTGGTGCCTACTTATTATTAAATAAGCAGCTCATTTATCTGGTCACCATCTTAACCCAAAGTGTTGATTTCTGACAACAGGAAGGAGGAAGCCTGGTAAGAGTCAGTTTTCCTAAAGATGTTATGTAGTTTCCATCAACACAACTCAGATTTTCTAGCTGATACAACTAGAAGACAGCTTCTCTTAAATAAGGGAGTCTCAAGTTCCATACCTAGATGCTACAGTATGATGAGTAATTAATGCTGAGTTAAGAAAGAAAATATTCTGGACTTATATGGAAATAAGACATAAGCCCTAAGCAAAGATAACAAAACCAAAATTATCAACCCAAGTGATGGGAACATTTGATTCTTAAAGAAACAAAGAAGAGTTGGGCAATTTTTCCTGCGGCCTCAGATCTGGACAGCTTCTTACTTGTGCACGTAAAAGAAGATGTAAGCGCTCCGATCCCGGTCGCTCTGCACCGAAGCCTCTTGGACTTTGGATACCTCTAGGTCGTTATAAGTAAACCACGCCTGCTTCTTAATGTCGTACACGTCACTAATGTAATGACCTGAAAAAAATAAAATCTTAAAATTGAGGTTTAAAAAAATTTTTGAACTCTTCTTAGATACAGAAAGTTTTAAAAAGAGAGAGAAACAGCCACACCATCTACTTTACTCCCCTTCCCCCAAATCTCTAAAAACCATTAAGAAAACAAGTACAAACATTTAAGGGAGGAATATACCACACCAGGACAACTTTTTGACAAAAGATTTCGAAGTTTTTCTTAATGCATTCAACTTATACCTCCCAAAGTCAGGCACAGAGCTGCCTAATAAGGAATAAATGCTGGCTACTTCGTTTATAAAATGCTGAAATCATTTTGTCCACTTACCTGAAGAAGAAGTGCTACCAATGTGGCTGACAACACTGATGAGCCGATAGGAATGAGGAAGATTTCCCGTCTGGAAAACAGAAGTGGGCATGACTTTTAACTCCTCATTTGAATAAAAGCAAGACATTAAATTTACATTTATTGTCAGAGATGACAGGGCTACGTTTTAGTGCTATGTAGTAAGATTCAATAAATTCTACTCTCAACTAAGAATGTATCTTAAAAAATAATTTGAAAGAAGAAAAGAGTACATGTACAAATTACTTACTGTAACATTATCTTTAATAACAGAAAGTTGGAACAATAGGCCCAATAACAGTTAAGCAGTTAGTGGTGTAACAACTCAATACAATATTACTCAGTTATTTGAAAAGATCTGCCCTGGCTGGTGTAGCTCAGTGGATTGAGCACAGGCCTGAGAACCAAACAACCACGGTTCGATTCCCAGTCAGGGCACATGCCTGGGTTGTAGGCCAGTTTCCAGCAGGGGACACATGAGAGGCAACCATACATTGATATTTCTCTCCCTCTCTCCTTCCCTTCCCCTCTAAAGGTAAATAAATAAAATCTTAAAAAAAAAAAAAAGATCCTATGGGCCACACATATATTAACTTGTTTTTCAAACCCACGTAAATGCACAAAATAACCACAGATCTACACAAATAAGTACATTAATGTTTAAGTACTGAAAAACAGGAAGAAAAGAAATATGAAGAGTTGGTGTATTGCTGTAAGGTTTATGGGTAAATATTTTACATTTGAAGTATTTTTTAAATGCTATTAAAATATTGTTAGAAAAATAAAACAAAACTGAAAAGAGATACTCCTACACTGAGGCAGCACTATTAGGCACAATTATGGACACAAATTCAGCTATGTATAAACCAGAAACCACCAAAATATTCATAAACTTTGATACACTAGTTTACTTGTGGAGATTTAAAGAAAAAAAGTCCTACACATAGAAAACATTATAACCTTACACAGTTTCTCAATGTATGATTTATTACAGTGAAAAAACAGAAACAACTTAAAATGCTCAATGTTTGTTAAAAATAAAATAAGTAGTATATTCATTTGAGGGAATATAGCACAGCCATTAAAAATAAACTGTGTGCCCTCACTGGTGTGGCTCAGTGGGTTGGATGTTGTCCCACAAACTGAAAGGTCGCCAGATCGATTTCCAGGCAGGGAACAGGCCTGGACTGTGGGCCGGGTCCCCGGTCGGTTGGGAGTGAGAGAGAGGCAGCCAACAGATGTTTCTCTCTCACACTGATGTTTGTTTCTCTCCCTCTTTTTCTCCCTCCCTTCCTCTCTCTCTAAAAATAAGCAAATAAAATCTTTAAAAACAAAATGAAGTAAAATGCTTATAAAGACCTAGTCTTTAACAAACAGAATAAAAACTGTACTTAAACGATGGCTTTTAAAAAGCATACTCAGGGGTATAAAATGACAAAAGAACATGGTAAAATGGAAACAGAGCAATTATTTACAGAAAAAGAAAGATAAAAGATTCCAATGCATTCTAGTTAACACCTTTGATTCAACAGATTTTATAGTTCTGGGAGAACGAAAGATGATTTAATATACACGTGACCTGGAGAGCCACGTTACTCGGTTATTATTACCTAACTGCATGTAAGGTGGTCAGGGTGTATTTCTGTTTTTATTTAATTTTGTTTTGAATCTTGTAAGAAAATAAGAGCAAAGGACAAGAGGAAGCGAAGGCCACTTGGTGGCTGCCACAGGGGCAGAGTGACTCTGCGATGGAAACTGACAGTGGGGTCTGCGAAGACGAGCAGAAGCACCACTGCCGGTCTGCCCGGGCCCCTCAGGGAACAGAGCGCCACTCACCTCGGCATTTCTCTTCAGCTCCTCGGCCTCAGCTTCCGTGTACTCCATGTCCAAAACGTCCTCGTTTCCGGAGTCCTCGTCAGAACCCAGCGAATCCAGAAAAGAGTTGTTAAACTCTAAGGAACACAAAGACAGAGTCTTGTAAAAATTTCTTGGAACAGGCACAAAGAGATGATTAGGAAGGTAAAAACCAGCCTGAGTACACATTTTCTCATTCTAAGAAAATATAAAACATGTTATTATTAGGGTTCCAATTCACCTAGCCCCCTCTGGGGACCAACAATTCAGGCACCAGGTATCTGTAAAAGAAATGCTTCTTTTCCCTTTTAAATATATTCATATAAAAGGGGACATAACTACATAAAGAATAAAACTGAAGAGAATATAATTTTATTTTTTAAAAATATTTTACTTATTTATTTTTAGAGAGAGAAGAAAGGGGGGGGGGAGATAAACATCAACTGGCAGGCTCTTGCCCACCCCAACTGGGGACCTGGCCTACAACCCAGGCATGTGCTCTGACTGGGAATCAAACCAGCAGCCTTATGCATCCAGGCCAGTGCTCAACCCACTGAGCCACACCAGCCAGGGAATAAAACATTAAAAAGAAAGAAATGAAGGAATGAAGGAATGAAGGAATGAAGGAATGAAGGAAGGAAGGAAGGAAGGAAGGAAGGAAGGAAGAAAAAGAAATAATCTTCCTTTTGTTGAAATTCTTTCTTTTTGATACTTATTTTTTAAAAGATTTTATTTATTTATTTCTGGAGAGGGGAAGGGAGGAAGAGGGGGTGAGAAACATCACTATGTGGCTGCCTCTCCCATGCCCCCTACTAAGGACCTGGCTCGCAAGCCAGGCATGTGTCCTAGACTGGGAATTGAACTGGTGACCCTTTGGTTTGCAGGCTGGAACTCAAACCACTGAGCCACACCAGCCAGGGCTAACATTTTGAAACACATGGTGCATACTGTAGGTAACACAAACAAATATAAATTTTCCTACAGAAAAGAGACCATAAAGGTCACTATCCATCCTTTCATTTTAGTATTAAATCTTTTTTATTTGGAAGTTTAACAAAAACAAAAAATTTCAACCTTTAACTCTTAAATTCCACCTAAAATACATTATACAAACAAATCCAAGTACTATTTTTTCTCTTCAAGAGATTTTATTTATTTATTTTTAGAGAGAGGGGAAGGGCGGGAGAAGGAGGGAGAAAAACATCAATGTGTGGTTGCCTCTTCAGTGCCCTCTACTGGGGACCTGGCCCACAACCCAGGCCTGTGCCCTGACTGGGAATGGAACAGGCCACCCTTTGGTTCGCAGGCCGGCACTTGATCCACTGAACCACACCAGCCAGGCCATCTATTTTTTTCTTTAATAATATGCTTCCACTAGAAGAATCCACTTTACTAATGGCTTTAAATAATCATAAGAACATTTGTACATAAATGGCTCTTCGCTTTGAAATATAATTAATTCTACCAAAATCACAGTACTAACTTGTTTAAAGGATATGAACACATAAAAAGAACAAGAAAAAAGACTATGTCTTCAAAATTCTGGAATCTGAAAAGTAGGTGGTTGACAGACTTAACAGACCCGAGAAAATCAAAGTCAAACCCTAAGCCAGTAAAGGAAAAATTGAGAACCAATCTAATTTACATCATAGAATCTTCAAAAAACATACAACTTGGAAATACCTGATACCTCTGAAACTGGAGGCTAGGTAGGAGATAAAAAATAAGAATTAGGTGACAGTTATTTGAGAAAACCAACTCCCAGCTCCATTTCCCCACTTCAAGCTGCTAGCCAGTGACAGAGTGTGGAGCTTTATTCTTCAGAGAGGGTAAAGCAGTCTCTGGACCGGAGGGTGCCAGACACAGGAGAGGCCACTGAGTACTACATTGAACACAGGAGTAGGTGATAGCTTGCATACGGAAGCATGACTGTGACTGCCCCTCCTCCCTCAGCCTTATTCTTCTGTTTGGCTTCCAGAACTCTGACAGCCAAATCTTTTACCTCTAGGCAAAGGCAAGAGATCAGAAAATCCTTCTGTAGAAATCTGACCAGCCCAAGAGAAAGGATAACACATTAACACCATCCCCCAAACCACCCCATTCTGTAAAACTCAAAAGTTGACTACCCCTAGTTATTCATGTGTTCAGAGTGTCCAATCATCTTTTCAGTCCCATATTCTTAACTATGAGCAGACAGTCAAGGATTACTAGGTATTTGAGAAAAGCCTCTAATACACACAGGTCAGAGCAATCTGGAAGAAAGAGAATCTGTCCATGGACAGTAAACTTTATTTTTATTGTTTTAGTTTTATATTTTATTTATTTATTTATTTATTTATTTATTTATTTATTTATTTATTTATTTATTTATTTATTTTTAGAGAGGGGAAGGGAGAGAGAAAGAGGGAGAGAAACAGTAATGTGTGAAATATCCATCAGTTGCCTCTCACATGCCCCCAACTGGTGACCTGACCTTGTAACCCAGGCATGTGCCCTGACTGGGAATTGAACTGGTGACCTTTTGCTTTGTAGGCCCGCATTCAATTCACTGAGCCAAACCAGCCAGGGCAGGGACTATACACTTTAAATAAACAAACATGTTAACTATATTTAATATCATCAGAGAATTGAGATGGTATTGTTTCCATGAACCAAGCCAAAACGAAATAAACAAAACATTATAAAAAAGGAATAGTCATACATACACAAAAATCAGTTTTTAAAAATATAAAAATAAAACACTCAAAAGAATGTTCGGAGTTTCAAATAAAGTCAGAAAAACTTCCCAGAGACCAGAGTAAAATGACAAAAAGATGGAAAACTGAAGGAGAGAGATGAGAAAATTAAAAGGACCATACTAGAGCCCTGGCTGGTGTAGCTCAGTGGATTGAGCGCGGGCTGTGAACCAAGGGGTTACCAGTTCAATTCCCAGTCAGGGTACATATCTGGGTTGCAGGCCAGGCCCCCAGCGGGGGCTATGTTAGAGGCAATCATGCACTGATGTTTCTCTCTCCCTCTTTCACCCTCCCTTCCCCCCTCTGTAAAATAAATACGTAAAACCTAAAGAAAAAGAAAAAAGGAAAAAGGATCATACTAGAAAGTCTGGATAATAGGAGTTTCAAAAGAGAAGACAGAATGTGGAGGGGAGGAAATCAGTGAAAATTTCTTAGAACTCAAGGATAAAAGTTTCTTGATTAAAATGATTCATTAAGTGCCCAGCAAAAGGGCTAAAACAGATTCATATCAAGGCACATCACTGTGAAACTTGATCACAAAAAAACAAAACAACAACAAAAAAACAAAGAGAAGATCCTACCAGATTAAAAAAAAAGGTCATATCAGTATAAAGAATAGCTTTAGACTTTTTTTCATTTTATTTTATATTTTAATGTTTTATTTATTTATTTTTGAGAGAGGGGAAGGGAAGGAGGAAGAGGAGAGAAACAACAATGTGTGGTTGCCTCTCATGCGCCCCTACTGGGAACCTGGCCCACATTCAAGGCATGTGCCCTGACTGGGAATTGAACTGGCAACCCCTTGGTTTGCAGGCTGGTGCTCAATCCACTGAGCCACACTGACCAGGGCTCTTTTTTCACTTTAGAGAAAGAGAAAAAGGGAAAAGGAGAAACAAAGACAGAGAAACAATGATCTGTTATTTCACTTATTTATGCATTTATTGCTTGTTTCTTATACTGTGCCCTGACTGGAGATTGAACCAGAAACCTTGGAGTATCAGGATGACACTCTAACCAACTGACCTACCTGGCTGGGGCTATAGAATTTTCATACAGCAACCCTACAGACGAGACTTCTTCTATTGCCCAGCAGCGTGACTGCAAACCTGGACTTCTATATTCAGCCAGACAATTAATCAAATACTAGAGTAGAATGAAATTTGCAAGGTTCAAAACAAACAAACAAACAAACAAACAAAAAAACCTTAAGCCACACCCCCTTTTAAAAGATTTATTTATTTATTTTTAGAGAGAAAGGAAGAGAGGGAGAAAGAAAGGGAGAGAAACATCAGTTTATGGTTGCCTCTCATGCATCCCCTTCTGGGGACCTGGCCTGCAACCCAGGCATATGCCCTGACTGGGAATCGAATGGGGGTCCCTTTGGTTTGCAGGTTCGTGCTCAATTCACTGAGCTACACTAGCCAGGGCCTTATCCCCTCCTTTTCAAGAGAATAATGGAGGAGCTCTATCAGAGCACAACTAGACCAAGAATGAGGAAGAGTGAGGTATAGGAAATGGGAGATTCAAACAGAAGAAAGAATAACAGGGAATTCCCAGGACACTGATTAGGACAGCTGTAACAGATCTCAGGACAGCTGTGCATAGATGTACAGGGCAACAGTCTAAATTGGAGAAATATGATTTGATACAGCCATCATCACCACCATAGTGCCATCTTTTAAATCTGAGGACAGAATGCGTCGGTGAGCTTAGTTTGAATTCTTATTTGTAACCATTTCTACCATGTTCCAGTCAAATTCTAGCTCTTTCCTACATGTCATAATGTCTAGACCAGCCTAGAATACTAATTTTGTACCATCAAGATGTTCTGCTTTGATCTATTTCTGAGAGTCGGAGAAAGAACACAATGATTTTAGAAAACACAAAATACAGAGTAGCTCACTTCCGGTGACTATGTGTTCCTGTGGACTTGCAGCACTTGGTTCATATATTAATTCTGCCAAATGCCATGACTATGGTGAACATTATGTTTCTGAATACTCACTCATAACTGCTCACTGATCCCCCAGAGTGAGCTCTTTTAAATTCTCGGGGAAACTGAAGCCACCTTATCTTCTCCTAGGAGGCTTAACAGTGGGAGTATTGCTCAATTACAGATAGACTGTCTTAGTTATTTAATTTTTTCAAAATAAAAAATATATTGTTTAGGGCTATAAATACATTAAGTACTATTTTAAAAATAACCAAGCTACTGCCCCAGCTGGTGTGGTGTTGTCCTGCAAACCAAAAGGTTGCCAGTATGATTCCAGGTCAGGGCACATGCCTGGGTTGCAGGTTCAGTCCCCGGAATGGGCGTGTGCAGAAGGCAACCAATCAATGTTTCTCTCCCTGCCTTCCTCTCCCTCTAAAATCAAAACAAAAAAAAAATTTAAAGGGGAAAAGAAAAAGCAAGCTACTAATTAATATAAATGTTAGAACAGGGGTTTCCTCTGGGAGGGAGAAGGAAGGGGTATCCAGATAACTTCTGAAGTTTTATTTCTTTACCTGGGAGGTGTTCAAATTTATTGTTACGTAAACTAACAAACCCATTTTTCATGCTCTTTTCTGTGTGATACCTTTCATCATTAAAAGAGATAATTAAAGTAATCTCTGTACCTTGAAGACTTAACTCTGTAGCTCTTTTGATATCATCATCTTCTTTCTGTTCCCAGGCTTCCTAAAGAGACAAGAACAAAACTAAGGTACTTAAAGAAGTCTTGATTAAAACCTATTTAATGAGGATAAAATCAGTTGCTCTAGAAGTATTTGCTAATAATGTTTTCCATAATTTTATGGATGTTTGGACTATCACCTATTGAAGAATGTGGAGAAGTTCTGTCCTTTCTCCTAAAACACTCTTGGGGATTAAAACGCTTAAATGCTATCTCTGCTAGTCAGTGACATTAGGCATGCCAACCAAAAGCCATTCAATGTGACATTATGATATAATCCCCTTCCTCTGTACATATATGAAATACCTGGCATATGGCAGATATTTAGCAAATTGCTGTTCTCTCCCTGATTTACAGCATGCACTAATTCCCATGGTGTAAGTACTCTCACCACGGCCAACCATAGGCTACCAACGTGACCCTGAATGCAGGGTTGGAAAGAGGTGTATAAAGCTGGCTCTCCAGAGCTGACTGTGAACTGGCTCTAGCACACCAGTGGCACAGAGTTTATGACAGCAGGATAAACACTATTTCCACAAGATATTATTAATAGATTTGTATTTTTGTTCTTGCTAAAGAAACTAAGACATAACAGATGCTTGGTAAATATTAAGTGAATGCTGTTGACTATTACTTTTCTAAATACATCTGAAGTTCTCTTAGAAAAACTGGTACCTCTGAAAATGTCTCAACTAGATGACTAATTATAAAAAGAAGTAGGGAAATGTTGACTATAAAAAATTATCCTCCCCATTTTTTAAAAAATATTTTATTTATTTACTTTTAGAGAGAGGGAAAGGGAAGGAGAAAGAGTGGGAGAGAAACATCAATGTGTGGTTGCCTCTCATGTGTCCCCTATTGGGGACCTGGCCTATAACCCAGGCACATGCCCTGACTGGGAATCGAACCAGCGACCCTCTGCTTCACAGGCCCAAGCTCAATCCATTGAGCCACACCAGCCAGGGCTATCCTCCTCATTTTCAGAGAAAAGATACTTTACAAACAATGCATGAATAAAGAAAAAATATAATTTAATCAGGATAATTTTATACTTTCCTCAACTCTAGACTTGCTTTTAAAGAACTCAGAACAAGCTATTCTACATTATAGTACTGGGAGCAATAAATACTGTGTTTAAAAACCAACAGAGATATTCTCTAAGGGGAAATAAGATTACTTAAACTTTTCCAAGTATATAAAGTCTGTGCTGAAAACAGAAAGAGACTCTCTTTCAGTTATTAATAGAATGATGCAGGTATACCAAACTAAAGAAGCTTCATCTTATAATCATACTCTCACAACTGAGAAAAATACAGGGCAGGACAAAAAAGTAGGTTTGCACTTGTGAGTATATGAAACATAGTTTCTTCCTGCATTAGTATTTATTAATTATTGTATTATTCTCCTTATGAATCTCTTTTGCCCCACCCTATAAGTTTGTTTTCACTGGGTCAGCTGACAAGAAATACTGTAAGATACTACTATTAAGAAATTGGGCTTACATTAAAAGTAAGTTTTCTGAAACACATGATCACTATGTATTACTTAGTAAAACAGTTGGACATAACAGCTCTGGCTGGTGTGGCTCAGTGGATTGAGAGCTGGCCTGTGAACCGAAAGGTCGCTGGTTCGATTCCCAGTCAGGGCACATGCCTGGGTTGCAGGCCAGGTCCCCAGGTGGCAGCATACAAAAGGCAACTGACTGATGTTATCTCTCACACACTGATGTTTCCATTCCTCTCTTTCTCCCCTCCTTGCCCACCCCCGCTCTAAAAATAAATAAATAAAATCGTTAAAAAATATAAAATAGTTTGACATATATACATCTGATGACAAGGGTAGGTAGGGAGGTATTTTTTTATAAATAAAGAGATATAGAACAGTTGGTTCTGAAATGGTTTTAAAGTAGAAGTTCTCAACCTTGGCTGCACATTAGAATCAAGGAATGAAGTTTAAAAAAGTCCTTATTAAAGGACTCATGGACACAGACGACCCTGTGGTGACTGCTGGGGGAAGAGAGGTATAAGTAGACTAAAAGGTAATGGAAATAAAATACAATAAAAATTAAATTAAAAAATCCCCTCCCCCAAAAGAGAACTAGGAAATCTACATGCCCACACCAGAGCCCAGATTAATTACATCAGAATCAAGCACCAGTATTTTTTCAAGTTCCCAAGGCAACATTAATGTGCAGTTAAGCTTGGGACCCATTGTTCTAGAGAAATTAGATTTCTTAATCTGATACCTTAATGACTACAACCGTGCAAATAAGCCAGTTTTGGCAAACATAGGTATAAGGAACTACAAATTAAAGAATAGACTACTACATAAAGAGGAAAGCAGATAAGTGTTAGGATGTGACTAAAATCTAAGTATCAGACAATATTTCTAAGAATTTTATCTTCAAATACTTCATAGGGAAGGACTCATATTGTGAGAAAATGACCAAAACAAATACATTGCCTTAAAATGTTAAAGATAAAATTGTGCTGTTATACTGGCTGTTTCTACAGCTTGCAAACAGGTTGGACCAGGATGGGGTCTAATAACCCCTCTTGCTTTAGCACGCAGTGAATTATTGTAATGGGAGGTAACCAGCAATATATTTTGTTGCATTTGGATTTTCAAAAACAGAAAAACGATCACCGTGTCTGTTTCAAATCCAAAGCAAAGCTCCAAAGAAGTTTTTATTTTGCTTGTGTTGGTAGATCAATGGTATTGTATTCAAATCGGTAGATCAATTATACTGTATTCAAATCACCTGGAACAATGCCTCACACCCAGTAAGTGCTAACTCATGTTCGTTATTGTTACTGCTATTCTATTTCTTGGGAAAGATAGGTATGGAGAAAGTAGCAGTATGACTGTCTCTTACTTGCTCCTGGAGGCTCTGAGCCAAGGCCTGCTGAAGCTCTTGCTCTTCCCTTTCACGGTCCATGTCAAACTGCTGAAGCCAATCAACCTCTCCTTGGGAGCCTTCGGGGGTTTTGTTTTCTTTATTCTCATCACAGTCTTTAGTTATCTCAGTAAAACTGGCTGGATCTGAGGAAGCAGAACAAAACATAACTGGGTAATCCTCTCTAGTAAACTGAAATCTCTGTACTACAGTGACATCTACTGTTCAGAGAGTAATTTACCACAATGGGACACAATTTCATCTTACTCCAGTCTAGCCCAGGTTTCTCAATCTCAGAACTATTGACATTTTGGGTAGGATAATTTTTCGTTGTTAGGGGAGGGCTGTCCTATTCACTGTAGAATGCTTAGCAACATCCCTGGCCTCGACCTACTAGATGCCAGTACCAACACCCCCACCCCCCGCCTCCAGTTGTTACAACCAAAAATAACAGACAATGTGAAATGTCCCTTGGGGAACAAAATTGCCTGCCCTTCTTTGATATCCAGTGATCTACAACAATGGTTCTGAAACTTAATCAATCACCAGAAGCACTATGGTTAGGATGGAGAATTAAACAGCCATATCCATAGGTCATAATGTCACATGACTAAGTACTAGCAAAAAGTATTATTTAGAGTGAATTAAGAATTAGGCTAGAATCATTAAGCTAATAATGAGATTTACCCCATTTATTACAATGTATGTTATGTGAGTGTTTTTGCATTAATAATCAAATAAGCCTTGTGCATATTCTGAATCAAGAATTCCATAAAACGCCCTGGCTGGTGTAGCTCAGTGGATTGAGCACAGGCCTGCGAACCAAAGGATCGTGGTTTGATTCCCAGTTAGGGCACATGCCTGGGTTGCAGGCCAGTTCTCAGCAGGGGACGCATGAGAGGCAACCATACCCTGATGTTTCTCTCCCTCTCTCCTTCCCTTCCCCTCTAACGATAAACAAATGAAGTCTTAAAAAAAAAAGAGTTCCATAAAACATGTAATAAATATCTCATGTACCACACAAGTATATGACAACATGTATGTGTAGAACATTCATCCAGTGACGTAAAAGAAAAATTAATCATCAATTTCTTTTTGTTCTTCAGTCTCTAGCCTATGGATAGCTGGGATAAACAGTATGGTCATGATTTTGTTCTGGTTATTTGAACTGTGGAGCAACAACATTTCAATGTTATTTGTAATACTGGTAGTATTAAAGGTAAGTAGTGAGAAGAGGACTCTACCTACCTGCCTCAAACATTTTACCAAAGCAAAAATTCTCACCATAACAAGTTAAAGAAATTCTCATAAAAAAATCAACTGATCAGTAAGAATTACCTTTACAGGTTCATTTTATATAGATTGTTTTAAAATTAGTATATGCTCTTTACCTGCCCCCAAACTGCATTTTAACCATTTAAACGATACTTTTCTATAGCACTGACAACTCTGAAGCTTACAGCAACTTGGTTTCAGACTCTATCAATCAGCAACTAGTCGTCATTTTAAAAATTGTATTGAACTGCTGACTAAATATTTACTACTAACATTAACTCAATATTCATTATGAGAGGAAAAGATATACTACAAACAAAGAGCAGTATGATCCCAATTTTTAAAAATTATACTAGGGATACTAATGATTTCTTCCTTTTCTCCATGCTTGAAGAAACAATCATTTCCACAGCCTGGAAGAAGCAGCTCTGAAGTCTATACAAATCTGCCTATTACTTTGGCCTTAGCTTAATGAACCAGGAACAAATATTTCAGTCAGCCAATCAGATTACTTGTAGAAATCTGGAACCGAGACATTCAAAGTTAGATGATGTTAAGCATTTCAAGTGGAAGAAAGATTTAGGAGTTGAGGCTACTATTTTAGGGCATAAGATGAGTATTACTACTTTATTATCAAAACATATAATATACACCCTGTATTTATCTTTAAGACAAGATTATCAGATGGGTACAAAAACTACTTAAGATTCATGGGAACAAATATGACCATGAAATAATCCACTTTTAACAAATTTGCACAATTGGATCAAAGGGGAACCATGTGTCAAAACTCAATATTGTTATACTGAATATATTACCCACCTCTGCCCTCACCCCAGTTAAAATCTGCTCCTTTACTACATTCTATATTTCAGTGAAAGGGATCACTGTCCACCCAGGCTTTTTTTTAATGACAGAAATCTGGGAGTCATTTTTCACTTCTCACTTAGCCTTCATATCAGGTAAACATTTCTCCTATCTATTGAATCCATCAACTTTTTTTCTTTTCAATGCCGAAAGGGCACCATTAACTTTTGGTCTGGACTATTGCAGTAATTTTATAACAGGTCTCATAGGATTACTTTGATTCTTTTCTAATCTATAAACTACACACTGATCTTTTTAAAAATATAATTTTTTATAAAATACTTGTTTGCTTAAAATTATTCAATAATTTCCTAATACTTTTGAAAAAAAAAAAGTCCAAACTCCTAAACATGTCTTTAGGTCATGTAAAAACTTGTCTAGTCTCATCTCTTGTTTTTCCCCCTCAACACTATGCTCCAGTTATGTAGCTCATTTTGAACTTGGTTTTGGGTTCACTAACTTACCATGACCTTTCTCATATCTAGGCCTTTGCACACACTGTTCCCTCTGGCTACTGCCTGGGGACAATGAAACCTTACGTGGCCAGCATTCCTGCCCCATCTCAGTTGATTCTTGAGACAGTCAATCCCTTGGGCCCCAAATACCTCCTGGGAATCTACTATGTGCCAGGTACTGTTGTAGAAGCTAGGGGTGGATATAGTGATAATTAGGGTAAGATGGCTCTTGTGCTCAAGAAGCTTAAGTGCAAAGGCTGAAGTGAGAATGAACTTAGCATATCTGAGGGACAGAGAGAGAAAATGTCATTGTGGCTGAAAGAGCAGAGTGAAAGAGAAGTAGAGATGGCCTATGTAAGAAACTTGGATTAAGTGTAATGGGAGAGGTCACAAGTTTTGAGCAGAAAAGTGACAGTGTGGTTTATGTTTCAGAAAGACTACTTTAGCTGCTTTGTTCATGAAAGAAGGTCTGTAGGGGACAAGAGTGGAGGAAAAGACATTAGGAATCAGTTGTGGTGGCCGAGGTGAGACATGGAAGACTAGAGTTGTAGCTATGAAGATGTTGATCAATGGTTGGATTCAGAACATATTTTGTAGGCACAGCTGATTAAACTTATTCATGGACTGAATGCAAGGTATGAAGTAAAACAAATCAAGGGAGACATTTTTTGACCTTGAGACATTTTTTGACCTGAGCAACTGGATTTATAATGATACCAATTTGCTGATTTGGGGAAGGCATATTTGGAGAATAGGGATAAAAATTAGGGATAAAAATTAAATAGCCAAATGGACATTTCAAGTAGGCATTTCGACATACAAGTTTAAAGCTCAGGACAGAGAACTAGGCTAGAAATGTAAACTTGATATTTCATTGGTATATGAGGTTATGGTACTACATATCACTTAGGGAGAGAGCTTAGGTAGAAAAGAAGATACAGCTAAGTAGAGTATCTGGGAATACTCCAACAAGTAGAGTTCTGATGAGGAAAGGAAAACAAAGAAACAAACAAAAAAACAACGCTGAAATGAATAGTTTAGTAGAAAGAAAAAAACTCCAATAAGCATGGAATGATGGAAGCTCAGAGAAAACCGTTTATAAACTTTTAAATGTTAAGAAGGGAGTGTTGGATTGTGAAATACTTCTAGTGTAAACTTGATCAAAACACCATTTCAGTGAAGTGGGGACGAAAGCCCACCGGGACAGAACTGAGGAGAGAATGAGAGGTGATAAGAAAAGCATAGCGTATGAATGAAACAACTCTTTCAAAGCCTTCTGCTGTGGAGGGAGCAAAGAAAGGGGGCAGTAACTGAAGAGGCACATAAACCCCCTAAGGGTGGGTGTTTTAAAGATGGGTGAAACTAAGGCACAACAGAAACAATGAGAGGGAAGACCTGAACCATCGCATGGCCTCTGCCTCCAGGCTGCAGGCACTGAAGGAGGCTGCACGGTGGGGAAATGAAGAAGAACACGGGATCTAATATACAGGGTGGGACAAAAGTAGGGTTAACAGTTGTGAGTTCACCAAACACAGTTTATTCTTGTACTATTACTTACTGATTACTGTATTGTTTTCCATACAAACAACTGTAAACCTATTTTTGCCCCACCCTATACAGGCTATAAAGTACTTAAGTTTGCTCTCCCCAAAGCTGCTATAGTAGTGAAACCAACTGTGATCATTAACGATTTTGATAACCTCAGTGTTCTCCTCCACTGGCATAGATAATCTAGAACTAATTGTACATAACTGCCTTTGTTAATTTTAAGGATATGCAGGACTAAGCAAAAAATTAAGAGCTGAAAGCAGGAAATAAATGGACAGGGGACAAAAGTGCTAATATTAACCAATGATATCTAAGGACAGTAATTATAAGTTTATTATGAGAAGAGGATTTCATAAGAATATTTGCATCAAGAGGGATAAAAAAGGAATGCCTACAAACAAAAATCATGAGCGTTTTTTTTCCAGAAAAATTGAGGATATACTAATTCCTTTCACTTGCACATAAAATAATTCAAAATTGATGCGGTCCTAACCCCAAGAATATAGAAAATAATTCTGTGGTACAGTACCATCCTTTTCATCTCTGAAATCCTAGGCTTGATTATTGAAAACACATTAGCTGGCTAAGTAGATATAGATATTAATGATATCAGAAGAAAAAAGTTAAGAGTTGGACATAGAAAGAGGCAGTACAAATTTTCTACTTAAAATTTTTAAAATATCCACAGTGCAAAGGTACAGAGACTCAGCTTGGTTGTTCCCATGGATAACTTGAGAAATAACAAAACATAAATAATGACCACAAAAAATAATTTTTTAAATCTGCATAACACTTTACATTAGATGTATATACTATCTAACATTCTATGTTAAACCTTCTGAAATTTGTTTGGCAGAGCCCCATACAGAGTAAGAAAACAGCTAGTAAGTGGTATAGCCAAGATAAGAGATCTCTTAGTTCAGTGGTCTTTCTACGATTATGAAGGAACGGACCCGAAAGAGAATGAAGAACTTGAATAATTTGTATAGCTGACTCTCCACATCTATGGGTTCTGCATCCAAAGATTCAACCAATCTCTGATAAAAGATACTTGGAAAAAAATGCTACCCTATTGCTGATGTGTAGCATTTTTTTAGGCACATTTTTTAGTTAAGGCCTATGTTAGCTTCATCTGGACTGAACATGCATGGACTTCTTTTCTTCTCATTATTCCCCAAACAATATGGTACAACTATTTACATAACATTTACATTGTGTTAGGCATTAGAAATAATCTAGAGATGATTTCAAAGTATATGGGAGGAAGTGCAGAGGTTATACCTAAATACTATTATGCTGTTTTATGTAAGAGACTTGTGCATCTGCGAGTTTTGGTATCTTCAGGGGTCCTGGAACTAATCCCCCCACTGACACTGAGGGATGACTATACACTAAAACTTAGTACAAATTCAGATATAGAAAAATGAAGAAAGAATTATACACATTTCTGGGAGACCAGTGATGAGAGAAAAGTGACCAAAAACTAACACAAACATTTATTAAATGCACATAAAAATACTATCTTTTCACCGTGGCTGGTGCAGCTCAGTGGATTGAGCGCGGGCCTGCGAACAAAAGGATCGCGGTTTGATTCCCAGTCAGGGCACATGCCTGGGCTGCAGGCCAGTTCCCAGCAGGGGACACACGAGAGGCAACCATACATTGATGTTTCTCTCCCTCTCTCCTTCCCTTCCCCTCTGAAGAAAAATAAAATAAAATCTTTATGGCATATTCCATCATTAGCCTCTGTGTACTACTACTCACACTATTTACTTCTCGTTTTTTTAAACTGTTAAAAAAAGCATGAAAATATTATTAACTCTGTTATACACTGTACAGATCCATCTTACTTCCCCTTATTTAGAAGCCATTTGTCACATTAAAGCTTTGGAGCACACCTGTGTCTTGTTTAACAGATATCTTCATTAATCCTACCTGGCTCTGTGATTGTTTTGGGTTTCTCAGTTTCCACAGGGTCTGGATTTTCAGGCATTTCTTGAATATCATCCTCTGCAAATCCAGTATCCGGGCTGCTGGTTGGTTTATCATCGTCTACGTGACTCAGAGACGGTGAAGCTTCTCTCTTACTTATCTCTAAAACAGCTGCTAGAAGCTCTTCTTCGCTCATTGCATCAAATCCTGAGTTTTCCACTTCAGACTTATCAGGTTCTGTTCTGCATGATTTTGAATCCTGAAGAAAAGAGTTACTTTTAAAGGAAACCTGAATGCCTACAAATATAGCAATCTAGAGTTTAAAGTGAGAAGTTTGTTTTAGTCCTAAAAAGTTTCCTTTCTTTGATACTTTGGGTTATTTAATAATCAATAATCAACATCTAAACTCACTGACAAACAATATATTTTTACTAATAACTAAATAAGAATACATGTTTACTTTCTTGGTTACAGCAAGTATTAAGAAAACTATTTGTAGAAATTTGAAAAATCTGTAAAAATAATAAAATAGATCATTCAAAATCCATCAGAGATAATACTGTATTTTTGGTGTATTTTCTTCCAAACATATGTGGATTATACTGTAAGTACTGTCACTACATTTAATATTCCTTTTTAAAAGTTGGCAGGTCTTTTTTTAAATAAATGAGGAAAATAAAAGATACACTAACATTATGTAAATATTCAGAAGTTATTTTCTGAATATGTTTTATTTGGGGGGAGAATTTCTGACTTTTTGTGATTCAAGGTGATCAACCACAAAAACTACCTCTGAAGGTATATAAACTGTTCAGCCATAAAAAGGTTATCTTGACCTTGAGGGCATTATGCCAAGTGAAATAAGTCAGGCAGAGAAAGACAATACCATGTGATCTCAGTTGTATGAGGAATCTAACAAAACAAATCCAAACTCATAGATATAGAGAACAGACTGCTGGTTGCCAGAGGAGGGTGAGAGGGTGAGGGTGTAAGAGTGGTGGT
>PVKM010016842.1:6541-26548 GCA_004027735.1 Carollia perspicillata
AAATTCCCTTACAAATTGGTTGTTTGAAATTTATAACTCGGGTCCCACAGAACGACATGTTATCCACGTCAGGCCAGCCCCCCCCCCCCAAGGCCTATTTCATCACAGAGTGGGCAAAAAAGCAAGAGTAATCTTGCTGCTGTGTTTTGGAGTAAAAGGGATTTAGTGGGCTGGCACACTTATCCAGTCACCATTCTTAGGAGAAAATGAACTCACGAATGGTCCCTCGGGATGCTCGGAGCGCACATGCGCATGCTCAGGATAGTTGCAGCAGACGCCACCCCGCCCCCGCCCAATGAGTAGCCGCCCCCGCGGAAGGGCGCTTCCTCTGCAGCTGCGCTGGGCGCTGGGCACAGGACGAGAAAGGATCTTCCCCCGTGAAGCTGCCGTAGCCTCTCGCAGGAAAGGAAGAAAATGTCCCACCTCCGCTTCGGGGCTCAGGACAGGACAGTCCTATATATAGGACATTCATAATTTAGGTGTTTATAGGTCAGGGAGTGACTATGATGCATTCCCTAATTTTCGTCCCCTGCGGTACACATATGAAACAGTCAGTCTTTAAAAGATTTCAAAGAAACAGAAATAACCTGGCCCCAGGGTGGTCAGCCTTGTTACTATGGCAGCCTGGTTGGCCTTTTCCAGCTTAACATTCAAATCCTCAAACGGAAGTAAACAGTATGAGAGACTGACATCTTCAGAAATTGAGGCAGACGTGACATTAAAGGATATTTATTCGGGGGGGAAAAAAAGGAGAGCCATCTTCATTGTTCATGCTTTCACAAAAGTGTATCAGTTATTTAATTCCGCTTTGATCTGACCTCACCCCTGTCTTTCCAGCGTTATTTTTGCTTTTAGGACGGAAATGGTTCTGGGCTGGGTCTGAACCATCCCTAGGAAGTTCTAAGATCAGAACATGGCCCACCTGGCAGGTGTGAAGTACAAGCAATCGGAATTAGAAGAGAAACGAGATCATTTGAAATCGAAGGCTGGGCTAATAATGCCAGAGTTGAATCAAAACGGTTAATATTCTAAGAGTTAGGCCAGGTGGAAAGCAAAGGGAATTGAGCCCCTCAACGGAAACAAGGATGCCCCAGAGCTGTTGAATCTGAACAGGCTGGTAGGCGCCCAGGTAAGCACCTATTTCCTGCCATAGTTTGGCGACCAAGAAACCAGGATCTGGAGAAGCAGCCAGGAGGAGCCTTTATATAGCACAGATAGGGATTGTCCGATGATTAGAATAACTCTGCCTGCAGAGATTCCAATCCCAGTGATCTATGGCAAGCCCAGAAGCCTGTGGGCCTCCCTTTGAAAAGCACTGTACTAAGGGATAGTATTACATTTCACCCCCAAACAAGTAAGTCAGCTGCGACCCCAATAAGGGAGCAAGTCAAGATAACGAGGAAGTGAAATCCAAGGGAGTACGGATGCTCAGCATCCATCAGCAGCTCCACGTGAACGTTGAAATAGGCCAAGGAAGCCAGCAGATGGAGAAGAAAACTGGAACCATTCTGGGCTTTGGTCCCAGGACAATGTCATCAAGAGGGGCTCAGTGAATATTTTCATGTGATAACTCTGTTCCAAGCTTTGCCCATTTCCCACCCAAATATGAAGAGTCCCGACATATTCTTAGCTGTGTGGTTACACAGAGGGGCGGAAGAACTTGGAGAAAAGGTTACGGGCAGGAACCCAATGTGGAGAACTGGACCAGATGCAGCTTGTCGGGAAGAGGCCAGAGCGAGGAGGGGAGGCCCATCGCGTGAGAAGGTCCCAGCAGCAGCACTGTCCGGAGAATGGGCGCGTTCTCCTGAGTACTTTCTTCCTTCTGCAAACCAGCCCTGGGGAAAGATGCACTCCCACAGCTGGATTCTGGCAGCTTGGTGGTCACGTCCTGAGGGACCTAAGATTAATGGAGGGCAAGATGTGGCATGTCAGGACGCTGACAGACATGTTTAATGGACACAGGGACTTGCAGGCTTGTACGAGGATAGAAGCTGACCGCGTGGGGAGCGGGGCATAGGGTTCGGTGACAGGTTCTGCAGCTGAACTGTTTGCATCCTTGGCGTTACTGCTTTTTGGCTCGAGAAACTTGGGGAAAATACTTAAATCACAACTACTTTATCAGTAAAATGTAGATAATTATAGTTTCTAAAATACCTCTTGGGTTCTTGCAGGGATTAAATGGGATAATCAAGGTAAAGTGACTGGAAATTACTGGGTAGATTCTATCTATGACGGATATTATTTTATTAAGTTCTTTGTCTTCTCGGGCCTTTCTCCATCCATCAGCCCCCCTTCTTTTCAAGTGCTCCCTGACCACTGGCTCATTGATGTGTATTTTAACATTCAATCCACACTTGCTTTAAAACGAGCCGCTTGCCATTTCCTCACCAACCGTTCACTCTCCTCATCCCCCTCCATCTGCTCTTGCCAGGGTCCCTGATGTAATTGCCAAACGTACAGGCCCCTCTCCAAAGGTCGTCCTCACCCAGGACTCTTCACCCCCACTGGCGGCCGTCCACCCACTCCTCCCGAGCACCTCTCCCTCCGTCCTGGCCATCCTGCCGGGCTCACCTGGTTCTGCATTCCATGAGCAAGTCACACCTTCTCAATGTCTTGCAGCTATCCCTCCTCCGTTCCTCCCTTCTGTCGCTTCCACCAGGTGTCCCTCACTTCTCACCAGCACTTGTCCATATTGGAGTCATTTCCCCAGGGTGTTCCAGCAAGCTTCTGAACCTCGGGATGTAAACCCTTCCAGTACCTAGAAGTATCCCTCCCTGCCCCCACTTCCCACGTGCCGCTCAAAGCTTACTAAGTCCACCAACTCACAAGTAAAGGTATTATGTCTCCTGTCCCCACCCCACCCACCATTGTCTTCAATAACCAGCTTTATCACTGATATGGTGGACCAGACCATCAAGCTAGAAATCACCTGTAACGAAATGCTTGCCCCTCAATCTGAGAGCAATGTTGGAAGGAGACAGAACAGTGCCACCTCCGAAGAGTACCCACCTCGTGCTATTTCTCTGGCAACCATACAAGTCCCAGCCACCATGACTTCCTTCCTGGACAACTGCCACATGCTCGGCCCTCCTGCTTCCATTCCTGCCTATCTGAAGTCCATTCTCTCCCTAGTAGTCAAGGTCATGTCACGTCACCTCACTTCTCATCGCCTTTAAATGCCTTCTAAAACATCTTCGATGAGCTTCAAAACATTTGCCCTGGAAGCCGCGGTCTCTCGGGATCTGACCCCCGACAGCCCTCCAGCGTCACCTTGCTCCACTCTCCCCTCTCTTGCTGTGCTCCAGCCGCACTGGGCTTTCCATTTCTGGAGCAGGTCTAGCTGCCCACCAGTCCCGGAGCACGGCATTACCTGGAACATCCTTCCGAAGCGTTCTGCTGCCTGGAACATTCCTTACCCCGATCCGAGAGTGACTGTGTCTTGCTCCGCTCTGGGGTCTTTTCTTCCATGGCGGCTCCTTAGAGCGATCATCCCTGAACAAACCCCCGAAGTCCATCCCTCTGGCCCCCCATTTGCAACGCCAGCACCGGTTTCCACTGTACCAGTTATGATAATTTGTACTACTTTACTCAATAGAGTTGTTTTTCTTTCAATAGTCACCCACCACACCTCCCTTAGAATCTAAGTTCCACAAGCTTAGGGGCCCTTGCCTTTGTATCCCCAATGCCTAGCCCAGTGCCCCATAGAGAGAGGTAGCTTCCTTAAATCCTTATTAAATGACCAGCTGAATTAAATCAGCTATAAACTTCAGTGGTCTCTAGAGATTACACAGCACACGAGGGCACCACCTGCCCACCCAGACCCTCCTCCTAGCATCTCTCCATTCGCTCAGTGTGGCGGCCGAGGCAAGCCATGGGTAACTTCTACTTGGAACGTCTCCCTCTGGAGAGGCCTGCTCCCTGGACTGTTTTTGCCTGTACCTCATCCTCTAGAGCGCTCAGGCCTTACCTCCTCTATGGTTTCAACTGTCCCGCAGCCCACTGCAAAGGTTCTGCCTCCCCTCCCCTCCCCCCTCATATTTAGTCCATTATGCATGGGCCCTATTCGGAACAATTTGTCTCTCCCCAGTCCTGCTTTCCTTTGGACTGTGTGTGCCTCAAGGACATATTATTTGTCACTGGGTCTTCAGAATCTAACACCTTACATAGCACATAATTGGTGCTCAGAAAATTTTTTCAAATAAATGAATGAATGCATGAATAATCCTCTCTGGATGGTTCTTAGAATAACTGTGTTTGACTACTCGTTTATTAGTTATTATGTTGATAATTTCAGACTAGAAATGCAGTCTGGCATGTACAGTGAATTAGCATGATGGAAGCCATAGTCCTAAAATTATATATAATAGCATAATTATACCTGGTATCAGGTAATTAGACACGATAAGTGGTTGTAAAAGGTTCTAGGTGCATTTCACTAATGCTTAATTCTGGGTAATCTTGGGCATTTTTAGTGTTGCCGATTGACATGTAACTCGGTAACGAGCAGTTCTGGTTGTCTGGTAACGAGCAGCCTCGTCTTCAGCAGTGTGCTTTCTCTCTTTTTTAAAAATATTTTATTTATTTATCTTTAGAGAGGAAGGGAAGGAGAGAGAGAGGAATGTCAATGTGCGGTTGCCTCTCGTGGGTTCCCTGCTGGGAACTGGCCTGCAACCCAGGCATGTGCCCTGACTGGGAATCGAACCGCGATCCTTTGGTTCACAGCCCACGTTCAATCCACTGAGCTACACCAGCCAGGGCTGTGCTTTCTCTCTAATGGCACAGTAAATGTTATTCTCTGCATTGACTCCACCGGACAGTCGGAGGTAAGGTGGGAACAGTCTCCAAGAACTTCCATGCTCCCAGCAAGACAGGCGTGTATACGTGGCTGCATTCGTTTCAGCCTAGAGAACACTAGTTTTCAAATAATTCTGACCTCAATCTTTCCCTCCCTGTGTCCTATGTCCATTCTACGAAACAATAGTGAATATCAACCACCCATCTGTGTCTTACGAGGCTGGCAGTCTGTCCCTCCAGCGTCCGCTGGGCACGATAGAAAACCTCAAAGACCGAAAAATGACCACGTGGAGGGGAAGGTGGATCCGGTTGCCGCAGGAAGCAAAAAGCTTTGCACGTAGTCTATAGTTCACCGATTTCTGCACAGAAATATCAAAATCACACCACATTTGAAGTACCATAGAAAGTGTTCTGGGAAGTTTAAGAATATGCAGTCTCTGTTCTTTCATTTTTTTGTGGTCACTGAAGAATTACTTAGCATGCTTGCATCCTTCAGGGAAGCAGAGTCCAATTTAAGTGGTTCAAAAAACCAAACAAGGGACTGTCTGCAAAGGGGAAAGTGGGGTAAAGGCAACAGGCAGGAGATTAGCACCAGGGGGAAGCCCCAATCACCTTCAGGAATGGAGGGGAGGGGAGAGGGGAAATGTTGCTGGGGTCAGGGGGCGGGGCTCATGACCCTAGCTGGAGTTAGGTAGGGTTTCAGTCCCTTCCAGAGCTGCCATTCCAAATGAGGAAGGGAAATTCCTTCTCCTGGGCGTCCTGGTGATTCAGTCCATAGAGAACCAACACCAAGGCACACAGGACACAGAAGCGCGAGCAGGAGGTAGAGACAAAAGAGAATAAACAACTAGCCAAATTCCACAATTCTAATTACCACGACCACCCCCCACAAACACACACTTTCTTCTGAACCATCCCCATTTCCAAGATATGCTTTGTCACCATGTTTCTGGAGATCGGTCGTTGAGAACCAGCAACCTAGAAACACGCAATTTAAACTGAGTCTTCCTTTAATGTCTGTTTTGTGATCTTTGTTATTCAGATTGTTTACTTAGACCAAGGGTCACCAATTACTTTGCCCCTAGAGCTAGATTGTGGAATGCCAGGAAATTGCTTTCCGTGATACTGCAAATTAAAAAGAAGAGTCACAGAACCTCAAAAGACGTTGATTATCCAGCCTGCTACTTTACCGGGGAGGTCAGACACAACCCGCGCCCTCCCCACCTTAACTTCCCCAGCTTCGGTAACAAAGACACTTTATTTTTTATGTAGATAAATTGTCTTGATATTGTGCTTCTACCTTCATTAAACATTACTGTCCTCTGTATGCACATTCTGCGTTATATCCTGCACATTTACCAAATCAGAAGACATTCGAAGAATGAATTCATAATCTATGCAGTATATTCATACTTTTGTAAGTGAAATTATCCATCACCCGTCCTTAGTTAGGATGACACTTTTTTGTATTTCTAGTTACTGACGTTCTACATTTATTCCATTAGTGTGTCAAACTCAGCTTTCTGTTTATTCATTTTCCTGAAATGATATTGATAATCTCTCAAACATTTTCTGGTATAATCAGTTTTATTTTCATTTGCCCTAGAGGTAGTATTTCATTTGTTCAGGCATTTTTTTAATTAGCAATTTTTTTTCAGCCATTTGTGCTCATTCTCAAAGCTTTCCTGTATTTAACTCCTGAAAAATATCACATGAATGATATATTCGTGTTCTTTGATCTACAAATGCACTACTACCTTATTTGAAGAACTTATAGTTTCCCTAATTTTGATTTCAGTAATGTAATATTTCTGTAGAGAATGATATTGACGGGTACTTGGATTATATTGATATCTAATTGAACTAGCTAAGGTTGTTAACTCAAACATTTGCCTGAGTTTTATCCTTAGTTGTTGTATTTTTCCCCACTGCGGTTATGTACCGAGCCCCGGTTTCTATGCTGCATACTAAGGTTAAGCGAGCACTGGTCCTGCTGTCAGGAAGATTTGGGCGTGAATACGACTTCCAAAATCATATCTCCTGGCCACGCTTCTACACTGAGCCTCAGACTCCCATTCAGCTGCCTTCCCTTCAGTGTCTAATAGGCATCTCAGACTGTTACGTCTAGCCCAACCCTTGACTTCCCTTCACTCATCTGTGTCTTCCAGAGTCAGCCCTTTCTCAGTAAATGACAACCCCATCCTTCCAGGTACTCAGGCCAAAGGCCTTGGAGACCTCCTGAGCTTCTCTTTTTCTATCCTGTTTTACAATAATCCTTCAGAAAGACCCTTTGGTTCTATCTTCAAAAGATATACCGACCTTCCATCCTGATCCAAGCCACCACAGCCTCTCATCTACTGCAACAACCACTCGCTCCCTAATTCTCCTCTCTTGCCCCACCATGGGCCCCCATTATCTACCCTAAAAGTGGGCCAGCTCATGTCCCTCCTCTGCTCAAACCTGCCAAGCCTGCCAGTGGCTTCCCATATGACTCAGTGTAAAGGCAAAAGACCTCACAGATCGCTTGCAGAAGGCCCACCAGAATTTGCCCTTGCTGCTTCTCCGGCCTTATCTGCGTTCATCCTCCATCTCGCTCACCTGTCCTGGTCACACTGGTCCCCTTGGTGTTCCCAGAACACGCTGGGCCTCTTTCCCTCCACGCCTTCGCGTGTGTGCTATTCTCCCTACAGCTCCTGGGCCCCAGAGCTCTACTACCTGGCTCCCTTCTTCTTCTGCATCTTTACTCAAGTATCACCTTGTAGGAAACCCCTTCCCTCCCCGTCCTCCTGACAGAGCCACCCTCTCCTCTTGACAGTGACCATCAATCCCACTTTTCTCTGTGGCAACTCTCGCCACCTCACATGCTGTGTATGGACTCTTGAATTTGGTGTCTCCCACTGAAATGTGAACTCCACAGGGACAAGGATTTTGCCTGTTATGCTCCCTGCCTGCTGTACCCCAAACAAGTTCTTAGTAAATGTCTGTGGAATGAGTGAATGAATAAACACGTGCAGCAATGACCACTGCTGAATGTCAGACGTATAACTGCTATACAGACCTATGAGACAAGTGCTGTGTGTGTGCTGATGAATGATTACCTCTTGCTAGAGGACCACAGACAGTTCTGCTTTTTTGATGGAACGGCAGGCTGATAGCTCGGTGGTTGAAAGCTCAGGCTTCCTGTCAGACGTACCTGGATCCAAATCTGGACCTCGCCACTGACAGGTTAGGTGACCTTTGGCACTTCACCTTTCTGACCCTCCATTTTCTTAACTGTAAATGTGAGTCATGCCTGTTTCCCGGGGCTAATGTGAGACTGAACAGGCTAATACATGCCATGTTCAGCTGCAGCCTGGTGCAAGAAGCATGCCTTCATGGGTGGTTGCTCCAGTTTTCGAGACATGTAAGACCTGGAGGCGGTGTCCTGGATGCTGAGACCAGGGAAAGCAGACAGAAGAGTCGGGGAGGCACAGGATGTAGCCTCTGAAAAGGGGAATGGGCTGATCGTCCTGCCTATGGGGAGCACCCAGGGAACAGAAGAGAAAGAGAAGGAGGAGATGGCTGCGACCAGACCATTGAGGACCTTGGATGGCAGCACAAATGGGAACTTTATTCAGAGGCGCCTCGGAGTCTTGAGGGTGTGGCATCTGGGATGACGTGGTCGAAATAAACTGACTCTAGTCCGTGTGAAGGACAGGTTGAGATCTCCGTGTTCAGGTTACCACTGCAGGATGGACTTTAGACTGAGACAAACCTGGCTTCCGGCTCTGCAACGCTCTAGCGAGCTCCTTAATCCCTCTAAGACCTCAGTCTCCCCATCAGCTTCCTGGAGGCAGTCATGGGGTCTACATCAACAGAGTTGATATGAAGATTAAATGAGTTAATACATCTAAACAGTTTAGACTCTGCTGATATATGGAAAGCAGGCTGTCAGCTACTGTCAGAGCCCTATTCCTTAGTGAGATTGGGAAAAGACAAAAAGGACAAATTCTAAAGGCCTTATGCTGGCGGGTGTGAGAGGACTTACATCTTGCAACGGCTTAGTTAGAACTGAAGAGGACTCTGATGTTTTGCCCTTACATGTCCGTATCAGCCAGGTTTCTGAATTGTAAGTACATAAGCGAATCTGTCCTAATTGGATTATGCATTTAATCCTGCCTACCTAGCTCACAAGATCTTTAGAATGTCCAAAGCATCGGGCTTGGAGACTATTTAACAAGAACAGTGCACAAAGCATACTGCAAAGGCCCTACTGTTGCCTCGGGGAGCAGACCCCACAATGTATAGCCTGGAAATAGGCAAGGGAAGCCAGAACATCTGTTGCTTGCTGTCCTGGAAAGCCCACAGCATCCAACCGCAACCATTGCTGGAAGTGAACTTGAAATAGTGCCTCCTCTCTCCCATTCGTCTCTTTGGAGTGGAAGTCGTGCCTGGCCACCGCTGATGTGGGCAGCCTACGTTCAACACCTTCGCCAGAGCTTCAAGGAAGGCCGGGAAAGAAATGAATTTAAAAGATGCAGAAGTTGAATTTTGGGCTCAGATTCCAATGGAATATTCAACAGAACACACCTAGCAGACATTTGGATGTGGATTTGGGGTGCGGAATGGAATTATGGAGGTGGTCATAAGGAGGCAGAGATTTCGGAAGCCATCCAAGAGCATGCAATTTTTTGCTAAACTCTTCACATGTTGTCTTTGGACAATTCTCCTAGATTTTGCTTTATTTTAATTTTGAGATTTTATTTATAGTTGGTAAAGTAAAAATACACAATGCTCAAAAGTCTATGATGTTTGACTTTATTAAGTGACAGATTTATGTTCCTGTGAGTCGTTAATAGTCAAATAATTATTTCACGGTCAAATAAACATTTGACCATTATTTAATAAATTATTTCATTTTTAAATTAGAATTATTTGATGCTTGATTACATTATTTAATTTAATCTAGAATTGTTATTTAATTTTAAGAACTGATATGTTTTTATTAAATCAATTGTTTAATTATTAAATAACAGTTATTGGTATTATTTAATCATTTGGAGTTATTTGATTTTTGATCTTTCAGTCTTAATAAACAGAATATGGATTACTAAATATCTTGATGCATCAAAAAAGATCAGATTCAATTTTGTATTTATTATTCACATTGCTTGCCAATTGGGGGGTTTTTACATAAACTTTGGAGGATATTTTTTACTTCAAGTACAGAATGAATTTTAGTTCTCAATAGTTTTCTGGCTTCGTAGCGTTGTTGCATCAGTCAAGGCTTGATCAAGAGGCAGAACTGCTATGTACAGTAAAACATAAGAGATCCGTGACAGGGTCAGACCTGTGTGCGAGTGTAGCAGCTGGTGGCACGATCCCTGCGGGCAGTTGGTTCTGCACCCAATGCTGAGCCTGAAGTGTGGAGTTTGGGGATCAGCCAGACGGGCAAATGGAAAGGGAAGCTGGGTGTGGCTGAGAGCCGGGCCAAATGGGAGCCCACGCTGATGAGCCGGAGCCCCGAGACACCAACTGGAGCCTGTGGGAGAGACTGGAGCTCGCATCTGTCCCTCACCACCTGCAACCCCTCTACCGTGCGTGGGGGGCGAGGGGTTGTGGCGGAGCTGGTGTCTTTCGGCACGAAGGTGCACGTGTTCCTGCTCTATGCCCGGAAAAGCTGAAGGGGCAGATCTGGGGGAGCTGGAGGTGGAATGAGTCGGGGTGCTGCACCACACCAACCAGGCCGGCTGGTAGATCAAACACGACATGCGCAGTCTGCCTCCATGCCTGCAGCCTTGCACTGACCTTCAACTCTGGGAGGAAACGTGGCTGTGGTTTCACTTCCACATCTCACATCAGACGTCTCTTGTGACCGGCACTGACCCAGAACCATATAAGGAGAGGAATCTGGGGAAACACAGCTCCCGCTTGGCTAAGTCGACACACCACAGTTACGGGAATTTCTACTCATAATATTTGCATGTTATAAGTTACTTCTGTATAGAATATTAATAAACATCGGACAATGAAAACTTCTTTTGGATTGTGGTGCTCAGAATCTTAACTGCAAACATTTCTGAATATATTTGGGCCCTGCCTCTTTAAAATTTGCGATTTACTTGATCCCTCAAATATTACTTGTATCTGAATATTTTATTTGAAAGCCTTGCACCTACACACAGCACTGAGATGAATGAAACAACCGTGCAGCATTTTGAACTTGTTGACGTTAGACTTCAGACTTACTGAATTACTGCCGGCCGAGGAAACACACGGCTCTCTGTTCCTGGAGGGGGCGGGTTGCCCACGCTTTAGGGAAAGTCGCCGAATGGCTGCTCGGAAAATCCACTCTGCCTGATGTTCTGCCCAAGGTCCTGCGGTAGCACTGTGTCCTCACGTTCTTTCGAATTTTGCTTTTGTTTATGAAAGTTCATTATTCATCATCCATCCTTGTTCTTTGTCCCTATTTTGACTTCAGACTCCCCTCTCTCACTGGGATTATTTCCTCTCTCTTGCTCATTAAGCTAATAACCCAAAAGGAGGAAAAAAATGCAATGGTTCTTAGGAAACCACTTCTTCCTCTAAGCCCTTGAGTGATAAGCTTCTAACGTCTATCCCTTTCTTCTTGGTAAAATGAGGCTGGGGGTCAGAGCCCATAAGAAGGAAAGGGGAACTTCAAAGACCCTCTTATCTTTAGAAACACATAAGTCTCCTTGTCTGATTCTCCTGGGAGTTTTCGATTCTCTCTTTTTCCCTCATATTACATAACAAAGCAATCACACGTGCAATGTTGTAGTTTGCATGCTTGACTATATTGTGTTCTGTGAACAAGAATAGTTTCTTTTCAAGTATGTATTGTACAAAAACTACTTTTAGATTATGTCTCGCTTGATACCTAGGTAGGCACCTAAATTGATGGATGGAGAGAAGGATTGGTGGACAGGTAGCGGGTAGGTGGATGGATAGTGTAAACAGATAAACACACTGTGTGTCAGAGAGGGACCAGCTATATTAAGTCACTTACCTGTGATCCTTCTTTTTTATAACGCCAATAATTCCACTTTTCCAGTTAGAAAGATTTGTTCACTAGGCAAATAGTATGTATAAAACCCAATCTTTGGGGGACTATATATAGAGTAAGTGTCAGAATATTCCAGAATTTGAGAACTCTGAATTATACCTCACTGATAGTTCAAGGCCCTCATTTTGTTACAGGAAACAGAGGCCCTGAGAGCATAAGTAATGCACTGAAGCACAGAAGCCAAAACTTGAACCTAGAGTTTCTCCATCCTATTGCTTTCTACTGTGCCCCTTGGACAAATATATGACCTAAGCAACTCACAGGTGAAATAGTCTCATTTGATCAAGCCCCATTTAAGTGTTAATGCTGGAATACAAATGATATGATTAGTAGGTCGGTAGATTTATTTCTTCATCCGTACCAAATCGTATTACACCTATAAGCTTGTGGCCTTGTCATTAAATCACAGCTCAAGACTGCATACTTAAGGTTTCTGATGAATTATTATCAATATTTTTAGATGTGAAAATGGTTATATTTTTAAAGTTCTCGTTTAGAAACACAACCTGAGATTTTTATAGATAAAATGATCTGATGTCTTGAATTGCTTCAAAATAAAATAGCGTGGGGAGAAAATAGATAAAATAAGACTAGTAGTGTTATTTGGTAGTTATCGAAACTGAGGGATTCGTGAGTAAGTGCTTATTATGTTCTTACCTCTATTCTGTCAATGTTTGAATTTTTTTCATAACAGAAAGTCAGCTTAAAAAAATGTTCAGGTGATGAGCATAAGCTCTGGAGTCCAAAATGAAGGAGATTTCCATTCCAGATCTGCCACTTCCAAGCCCTCCATCTATAGAATGGGTGTAAAGTAGCTTTCTCCTAAGGTTGTAAAATAAAGTGAGATCACACATGTGTAACCCTTCAAACAACCACTCCTCGCACTTTTATCATTACTCAAAGTTTACCTAATGTGTTATCATTGTTACTGAAGAGACGCACCTCAGCCCCGTGGCTCTCTGTTGTGTCCCAGGCCTATTGTAATGGTTAGAATATACATGTTAAATAAAAGACACGAATAGCATTATCCTAGGGTTTCAGGCATAAAAGTGCTTACTAAAGTTTTCAAATGACACCTTTAGCATCACGGCAAGAACAGGTGCTTTACAAAAGGCAGTGGAAAGGGAGCCCGGGAGAAAGTGGTTGACCCACTTTCTAAGGAAGGTTGATACGAGGTGAGAGCACCGGCTATGCTCAACACAGGAAACACAGAAAGACACCAGTCACGAGAACTCAGAATCGCGTCTGAGGGCCTCGGGGTCGTGCTTTCGAAGGCAGCCTCGCTGATCCGCAGAAGGAGGAAGCTGCATTTAGAAAATTCATCCGAACTCCTGCGGATGTTCAGGGCACAAACCACTTGACTCATTTCCCTGGAATGGATCTTACTTGTGACAAAATGTGCTCCATGGTCAAAAAAATGGAGACCACAACTGAAGCTCACGTCGATGTCAAGACTACCAACAGTCATTTGGTTCGTGTTGTTTTTACTGAGAAACACAACGATCAGATTCGGAAGACCTGTCTGCTCAGCATCCACCAAATCCGGAAGACGATGTAAATCGTGACCTGCGAGGTGCAGACAAATGACTTGAAGGAGCGCGCGATAAACTGATTCCAGATGGCACCGGACAAGACATGGAAAAGCCCTGCCAATCTGTTTATCTGCTCCGTGACGTCTGTTAGAAAAGTCAAAATGCCGAAGAAGCCCCAGTTTGAACTGGGAGAACTCCTGGAGCTCCGCAGGGAGGGTAGCAGCTCTGGAAAAACTACTGGGGACGAGACAGGTCCTGAAGCTGAACCAGCTGATGGATATGAGCCCACAGTCCAAGGGTCTGTTTAAAATTCAGACTTTTAAGGGTGACAAATAAAAAAAAAAATCCTATTTGTCATGTAAAAATAAACTAAAAAAAACCACAAAATTTTAGATGAGAAACAGCAAGGAAATCAAAAGGTTAGGTTGCAAAATGCAGAAAGTAAAAGAAATGAAGTGTCTTGATTATAAAGATGAACCTAACAAAATGAAAGCAGTCTGGTGCCCTACACTCAGCTGAGAAATGGGCACCCCGGGTGGCTTTGGCCCGGGGCTGGACGTTGTGCTGGCCGTCTCAGCCAACAGGTTTTACTCATTGCCAAAGGAGTTGTTCACTGCCGATGCCCTTTGGCGATTCTTTTCCTTCTGTGCTTGTCTTTCTCCCTCAATTCTCCTTCCACCCCTGATCATTTGGTCTTTCTTTATGGAGAAGTCCATGGTTAGAATGATGGGTAGACCAGAAGGACTTGTCTGCAAGGGCTCTCCTGGATATGGGGAAACTATGGGAAAGAATGGACACCTTTAACCAGAACTAAGGAACCAGCACATAGTTCCATGAAAAGGTCGAAACCCACTGTGTTGCAGAAGACTTTTTGGGCGTCATTTTGCCCATTTTCAACACTGTTAAGTGTGTAGACGTGGAAACAAAAACCTGGTGTTATTAACTCACATATATATTGGTAAGTGCAAAACAGATCAAGAGCCCTATGAACAGAGCCCAAAGCCTTTAGAATGTTACGCGAGTCCATACACTGTCTGGAGCACCACTAACTGTCACCCCCACCCCACCCCATTTTAACTGGTCTGACATTCCCTCCTACCTCTTACATCACTCCCCAGTGCGTCCCAGCTTATACACACCCTCATTTGAAGGTCTTTGTGTTTGTTCCCCCCCCAAAAAAAATAGATCTCTCAAGTAGCTCTATGCCTTGCTTCCTTAGTGTTTGACAAATACGACCTTCTAGGTTCCGTCGCCCCTGACGGCCAATTAATACTGTCAGCCACTGCCTGAACCTTCCTTTGTTACCCCATTGCTCTGATTTACTACTCTGCATAGCATTTGTCTCCTTTTCGCAGACTATGTAAAAGTTTAAATTATGAATCTATCCGTACCCCATGAAGACATGGATTTGTATTTATTTTCTTCTTTAATAGATCCCCAATGCCTGACACAGTCAGTATTAGATAAATATCTGTTTAATGGAATAAATGATCACGAATGAATGACCAGGGAAAATAAATACTGAAAGAAATGTAGAACTTGTCGTTACAAAGCATGGCTCCTTCATTTTTCACTGGCAATGGCGTGTTCCCTCTCCTGCTTACCTGTAGGACCTCTCTTCGGAGTCCCAGCTGTCTGCCTCAGGATCTGAATTGCTCCAGACGCTCACAGCAGTGATGAATGTCCTCTTTCTGGGATAACTGCCACGGGACCTTCCTCCACAGCCCACGGCATGAGATCACCTCTTCAGTTCAGTAAGCCCCATTTTCTCATGAGAGACACATGGGGACCGTGGGGCTGCAGGGTGGCGTGGGGTCCCAGAGCTTGTCTGTTGAGAGTTCTGAGGTCTGTGCTCGAACTGAGTGCCTTCATTAGTTATCACATGCCTTAGAAAAAGCCTTATCTGAAATAATAAAATGCCCATTTTTAATAGTTTACAAAACGTATTCAAAATAAGCCATTTAAGTACATAGAAACAACTCAGCCTCTTAAACTATCAATAAACCGAAGCATTTATTTATTTATTTTTAAAATTATTTTATTTATTTATCTTTAGAGGGGAAGGGAAGGAGAGAGGGAGAGAAATATCAATGTACAATTGCCTCTCGTGTGTCCCCTGCTGGGAACTGGCCTGAAACCCAAGCATGTGCCCTGACTGGGAATCGAACCGCGATCATTTGGTTCGCAGGCCCACGCTCCATCCACTGAGCTACACCAGCCAGGACCGAAGCATTTATTTACATAAACTGCTTAAATTTACTGTTTAAGGAAGAAAAAAATACACTTAGGAAGGATGAATAATTTTTAAAATTTATGTAGCAGTTGAATGATTTATCAGCTCACGTAGGAAATCTTTTCTCCTGGAGGAGTAGGAAGGGGGTTTGGAACTCAGCCCACGTCAGGCTGTTTCCCCAAAACCTCCCCATGCACGGTCCCCAGGTCAGCACAGTCGTCTGCAAAACACTTCAGTGCTTTCCACAGAGCAACGTTCTGCATGTACGGCGATGAGGAAAGCACAGCCCTTCCCTTGAAGGCTCCCCATCGCCGGTGCTCCTCCTTAACAGCAGGTTAGATTATGTAAGTCCTGCATTTTGCAACAGAGTACCCTTTTAAAAGACTCTAAGTATGACATTTCTGTTGGATCACGGCATGTCGGTTTTCCTTTTATAAGTGGAAAACTCTCACTCAGAATGAGATTTGTCAGGAGGTGACAGCTGTTTTTTGTCGGATGTGGATTTAAGTAAATAGTTAAGACAGTGGAGCTCTTACTAAGATGATTTAATAAAGCTCATTAATGTGGTTGATTTACATAGCTGACCCGAATAGAATACGAAATTTATCTCTCTGCTTCAGTCACGTGGCATCAAAATATATTGATGTATTAAATGCACCACCGATGTTACATTTTAATTCTAAATGTAATCAAGCTTAAGACAAAGGACGACAAAAAGGGAGAAATATCGGAAATACTGGAAAACAGCTTCCAATTATTTTTCTTGGTTCCTAACCCATGTGAAGTGCTCAGTCCGCCTTTAGTATTAATAGCCTTTCCACGGTGATGAAAAAAAAACAGACACTGAGTTGTTTTTGAAATTATAGACCAGGGCTATTAGATCAATGGATACACAAGCCAATGAGTAGTTGGAGCAGGGTGTTAGCTCTCAGCAAACATCCCCCGTCTCCATCAGCTGGCCTCACAGTCATGAATCAGCGAGAAAGCACTTGAGCGGCGCAGCTCACCCCTCTGTCTGAGTTGCGACTCATACAACACTGAGCTTTGGAGCCCTCCCACGTTCAGTTCCGTCCCTCCTCACTCACCACGTGGTGACTGGGGGTATCACACGGTCTACGTGATAAGAATGTGATTTTTCACATATTGAGGTCTCTCCCTCTCCCTCCAGTTTCACAGAGAGGAATGGAAGGGGGTTATATTTTACGTTTGCTTCTGTTAGTTTCTGACAGGCGATAACTAGGCCTTGGCTGCGGGATTTGTAAACTGTGAGGATTAAGCTATGAATAGTAATAATGAAAACAACTGGCAACATCTATTGAGTATTTATTTGAATGTTGACAGGAAGTATTCAAAATATTTTCTGAACACCAATACCTTTAATGCTCTCAACAGTCTTACGCGATTACTAGTTCCCATTACAGAGATGAAGAATCCTAGGCACAGGGGACACCAGGCAAATTCATGTGCATGCTGATCAGTGGGAGAGATGGAACTTGAACTTGAGAACTGGTTGCAGCCTGCACTCAGCCACTATACCATGATGCCTTTCGATAGCAGCAATTTAAATGATAGTGTATATTGTGCCAAAAACAATGAAATGAAAGTATGGAATTTGGCGTTAGCAATATGGGTTTAGGCTACATCTGTGCACCAAACTGGTAGTGTGAACTAAAGCAAGTTATTTAACATACCTAAGTCTCAGTTTGCCAAAACGTAAGGTAGATTTCATAAAACAAGGCCAGGGAACAGGCTTACCTCCTTGAGTTCTCTGTGTCACCCCTCAGAGGCTCCTTTCCCTCAGCTCAGCTCTGTGGCCAAGCAGGCCATTGAGAAACTCAACTCTTTACACAGTGAAAACCTTGGAAATGCTCGGGGAAACCTGTACACAGCCAAGGCTGTGCCTGATCTTGTGGGTGCTACAAACTAGCTAACCAAAGAAGGTGAGCAGTCAGGGAGACTCACATAGAGAAGCATTGTTTGTAGAACTTGTTTTTCTGTGGATTTGCATTTTCCGAAGTGCATTATTGGTGTGGATAGGAATTACCAAAAATAAATAAGAGTGAGGGGTAAAGAAAATGAAACAGATTTATTTTTCGCAGGACTTTTATAATACAGTCTGTGAGTCTCCAAGGGAACAAGGTAGCAAATAGAGTTTCCTAAACACATCTACAAGGGAACTTTTTAAAAATTTCCCAGATCATCTCGCAAGACTCGTAATTCAGTAGGGAAAAAAATGGGCAGAGTTTGGGACACCAGTGGCACTGGTAGGACTCAATCCTCGGGAGTGTTCCTGCAACGGGTGGAGGTGGGAGTTGAGACGAGCCCTGTACCCCTGACCCCTTTGTAGAGCTGGAACTCCGGCCCTTGGAGGAAGCTGCCGCCTGGCCCAGATTGAGCAACAGAACTAGATTGTTCCTAGAACTCTAGAAGGAAAAGCCGATCCCTGGGTTTATCTTATCAATCTCCCAGGATACAGAAACCGTTGGTACAAGTCCTTCGGCTGTTAGTGGTGGTGTGGAGAAATCTCAGTTGTCGATGATGTATATGGGCCAGGGGCTGGAGAAAGATTTAAGGAAATACAGACAAGGTTTACGTAAGACTAGACAAAAGATAGAGGAGAAACACAAAGATTATCTAAAAGTAGTAAACCCGTGGCCAGCTCCTCTTCGTATATGTCCACCCCAATCTTGATCCGAGGCTGTTAACCGGGGAGACAGGCCTGGTTGAATAGGTTCAGTAGTACAGTATAACCCAGGGACGCACATATTTCAAGAATGATGACTATGGCCTGAATAATGCCCTGGAGACTCACCACGCATAACCTCCCTGGTCCTACAGAGAGGCCCTGGACAATAACCTCGGTGACTAAGCAAGCTCACTGAATTGTGCTCTTGCAAAGTCTTACTTCGTTCTGTCAGGCTGTAGCTGGTTTCTCCATTAAGCAGAGCTCTTAAATGGAGAAGCCAAAAAAAAAAAAAAAAAATCAAACAGGCCACCCAAGCAGCTGAAATCACATAGGAAGTACAATTTAAAACTACCTGAAAGATATAATTTGGGTAGTTATGAATTTCTAAATGAAACCTCGCTGTTTTCTTTAGAACATTTTAGGAAGTCCTCTATATTTCCATGCTCCTAAGACAATCGCTTCCCTTGTTATTTTCTTCTGTGTGAACAGGAAAACCCACCAACACGTCACTTGCCAACTCTCTGCCAAAACGTGTCAATTGACTATGAATCCTTGCTCAGCTTTCATGATTAGATTGAACGTTTGTGCCACAGAGGAGCCTAAATTTCACACAGAATCCGGGTCCGTCACTCACCTCAGCCTCTAGGTTCTTCAGAGACCCAGGGTGAAGTCTCCAGCCTTCTGTAGCTCAGCTTCTCTGCTTGTCAAATGAAAACAGAGGGGCCTCCCAGGTGATGGGTGTGGCGTGACAAATTACTGTGAAGTGCCTTTCCAAAGAGAGTGTGCAGTGAATGCTCGGTAGTGATCTCTCCGATACTGAAGACACAAAGAAAAATTAGACAAGCCTCTTGTCTCCTCTGGGGACAATGCTAGAATTCGTATTTGGGTGTCAGTTAGTATAACTGGGGCGATACGTGCTTACTAATTGATTCAGTATGAAAAACGTGTTCTAATTGCCCGTTTGGTAATATTTACATTTTTCTGGAAGTTTGGGAACCTCTTGTTTTGCTGTTTTCAGTATTTAAAAAATCCTTTAAAAGAAAGACATTGATTTCCAACCAAGGCGATTTTCTCATTATAGTTAAGTGGGAAATCTTGAAAATTGAGAATTTTGAAAAGCGTGGTCTAAATTATTAGCTCAGTGATGTTATGTAACTCGAAGCATATAATAAGGCAGAGTTATAAATGCTTAATTATGTTAAAAATAACTTTAAGATTAAAATAGATTAAAAATATCATCTGTGCTGCTTAGTCAGGGATCCAGCAAATTAAGAACTTTTAAAGTTCCTTTTGGAACACGGCAGCTCATGGGCCTGGAAGCTGGCGAAGGGTGCCTTTGTCTCAGGGGCGCACCTTGCAATTCTGAAAATCGAGAGCCAGGTCTCCCCGTATGTATGCGGATTGTTTTGTCTTCATTGATAGCCAATTTTTCCTGGCGACATATACCGATCTTTATTGCTATAAATCAATATAACTTCAATGATTCTACACAACTGTGAATTTTTAACTGTTATGCAAGCCCCAAGCCAGGGTTTAAACTTCCAAGGGGAGGCGACTGAGTTCCATTTCTGGTGCAGGGAGGACTCTGGCCCCTGGGGTTCAGCCACTCAGCGTATGGAAGTGCTGGGTATGGAAGAGACCAGGGGAGGGGCCAGGGGAGGGGCACAGGGGCTGGGAGGGAACGGGACTTCCGAAGCAT
>PVKM010016843.1:0-26450 GCA_004027735.1 Carollia perspicillata
TTGTAACTGCATTTGCTGCACTTGATTTGGCAATTGTTGCATTTGATCTGACCAAGGATTACTCACAAGAGGCCAAGGTCCCTGCTGAGGAATTGGCATGATATTTGCAGCTAGGGGCTGTCCATTTTTGTGAAATTTTGAACGACATTCCTTAGCCCAATGAAACCCCTTCTGGCATCGGGGACAAGGAGTGGTTGGATGAGCAACCATAGGCACACCCGGAACTGGGGAGGTGCCCTGCTGTAGGCGTACCCCTGGATTAGAGGGGCCTCCTCCATTAGTATTGGGATAGCTTCTCTTAACATGCCCTTGCTGCCCACAGATGAAACAGACAGGGCCGCTTCCTTGAGCTCTGGCCTGAGCCTTCTGCTTTCCTTTCTTACCTCCTCCCATTTCCTGCAGAAATTGGGTATATGACTTTCCTTTCAACGCAGCAGCTATAGCTATTCCTTGAATATAAGAAGGAGAAGCTTCTACACAAGCCCTAATATAGTCTCCTATTGGTCCTGTTCTATGAACAGGCCTTAATAAGGCTTGGCAAGTAGAATCAGCATTTTCAAAAGCCAATTGTTTGATGATTATTTCAGCAGCTTCTCTATTTGGAACTGCCTTACAGACATTGTCTTCTAATTTTGCTAAAAAGTTTTCAAATGGCTCTTCTGGTCCTTGCTTAATATTACTCAGAAAAGTTGTGGCAGAGTCAGGCGAGGGTAATCGCCTCTAAGCCAATATTGCTAATTTTGAAATTTCCCCTAAGGCTCTATGGGGTCATGTTAACTGAGCCTGAGGAGAATCGTATTCTCCTATGCCTAATCATATGGACATCGTCAAAACTTCTGAGGTAGGTATTCCAACAGTTCTCCTGACACTCTCCTTGGCCATATCATCATAATCTGACCCCTACAGTAAATATTGACCTGGCTCTAGGCAGGACTTTGCTGTTTGCTGCCAATCATAAGGAGTCATTCATTCTGATGCTATGGAGTCAACTAACTGCATAGTATAAGGGGAAGTTGGCCCAAAATCTTTTACCACCATGTTAAGTTCTTTGAGTAGCTTAAAGGGCAGTGGTTCCCAGGCCAGTGGTTCCTGAGAATATACTCCACTTATAATGGGGAAACATCCCAGAATTTCTCCTTTCCTCCGAGCTTCTGGGACAGCGCCAAAAATCTTACGTTTTCCGGCGAACGCCTGCGAAGTGCTTTTCGCTGCAGCAGCGGCCATTTCACTTTCATTTTGGAACTATCTGGCCGAGCAAATAAGGAAAACTGCTGAGCCTCGTTATGATAATGAGCAGCCTCCTCTTCTAATTCTGCCTGATAATCAGGTGACAGTTCATTTCCAACCTCTTCTTTCTCCTCTCCCTCGCCCTCTGACTCAGAACTCTCATCACTTCCCTTGCCTGCAACCGCAAGAAGTGGCTCGGGCGGAGCTGTCGGAGCTAAGCTCTCATAGCTCCTGCTAGGACCTGGTGCACAGAGAGATTGTTTTTCTTCTAGACTGGTCTTTTTTGCCATGCTTATAACTTCATGGGTAGGATCAAAACTATCTTCCAATACATTCCACAGAGAAAAGGCATCTGATGGAACCTTTTCAGGGCCATGAATAGTATAATATTGTTTCATTTCTTGTACTAATTTCATCCAAGTTTCAATATTCACTGATCCCTCTTCAGGGAACCAGGGTACACATTCTTGAATCAAATTAAAAAATTCCCTAAGTTGTCTTCCTGATACATTAATGCCTCTTTTCTTTAACATATGCTTAGTTATATCAATAAATAATCCTCTTTCTTTGGACCCTGTTTGTCCCATGATTACTCGCCCTTTGCTACCTGGTCTCTCTTACCAGGGGGTCTACAGCACCCAGGCGGTGAGATCCTATCCTGCCCGATAGATATTAGTCTATCAGGGGGGTTGTTACCTGAGGGTCCCTGTTCGGGCACCACCTGGCACAGTCCAGCCAAAGCGGGTCTAGAGGTACCTCAAGGTGAAGGCAGGAGTTGGCGCAGAAATCAGGCAACGACACAGCTCAAGGCAGGTGAAGCTCTGAAGACTTTATTGAGGAACTTTACAATGCTTTTATATAACTGATTATGAGCTTATTTTCTCGCCTGCGCTTAGCTAAGCACTTGAGTTCCTTCTAGGGCCAGGAACTATGTTACCTAACCCTTTCCCTTCCTTCTAAATTCTTGGTTTGTATGACTACCTTGTCTTTGGCTGCTGCAACAGTGGTTTCTAGCTGTCTAGTACTTTGATCTAAAAATATTTTGGTGGGTAGATTCTGGGCCCCTTTTGTCTAGTTAGGGGTCTCTGCATTCTTCCTTTTCTTTCTTTGCTAAGGCTTCTAATTCTCTTATTTCTTCCTACAGGTGTGTAAACTCTTCAGGCCACGTTTATTTGGAGTTATCTACCTGTGTGTTGTTTGCTAATTAACTTTTCTTGAGCTGTCATGTATTTTCTCAGGCAGGCTTCTGAACCTACCTAAGTGTTCAGCCCAGGGGAGTGAGTTTGCTGTTATATTCTTCCCATTCTTGGAAACCCACTTGATCCCGTTTTCATCCCAGACTCTAAAATAGGGCAAAGTAGGCCGTGCAGTGGTTGGTAATGCTTGCAAGTCTCTACTACCCTTGGGGGGGATACTAGGGCCTGCCCCCTATGAGATAAGCAGGCCCATACCTAGTCTGAATAGTTGGGGGAAGTTTTCTAGGAGAGGAAGTAGATCTCATTCTGGGATTCCTCGTAGCCAACATTGCCTGTGGTTGGGATTTCATGGGACTGGCAAGGGACATATTTTCCAAGGCATGTAAAATCTCCCAAGTACTTAAGGTAGTATTTTCCTGCGTCAAGTTCTTAGCAAGGGTATTGTTCAAATTTTTCTCAAGAAATCCATGACCAGTTTTCATTACCTCCCAGAAAGGCTACTCCCTGGGTGGTATTTCCTGGGTCTTGCCAAGTCTCGCTAATTTTCAGTGATTGGTCAGCTTGAATAATCAGGATCACACTGGCGATATTAACAATGATTAATATAGAAGATGTCAAGATTCCAAGAACAAGAACAACAATCACAGACAGAGCAGAACCCTTCATGCAACGTCCTGCTGGACCAAAGAAACTTCCTTGACGATCCGTCCCCTATCTGTTGACGTTGTCAAACAGTGGAGATTGCAGTGGACGTGGCATAAATCTAACCATAACCCTAGTCCTAACACTCAAACTAACCCTAAACATAGCACTATCCATAGACCTAACACTGACCCTAGCCCTAGAGAAGCCCTAGCCCTAGCCATAAGCCTAGCCATAGTCCTAGCCCTACCCCTAATTCCACACTTAGTCAAAGCTCCAACCCTAACCATAGCTCTGGACCTAGCCCAGCCCTAGACCTAGCCTTAGCCATAATCATAGCCCTACTTCTAGCCTGAAACATAATCCTAAACCTAGCCCAACTTCTAAACCTAACCCTACAAATAACACTAGCACTAGGTATAATCCCACCCCTAACACTACCCCTAAATGTAAACATAAACCACAACGTAAGGTTGACCCTAGCCATTGCAGGAGAGTTAGCCCAAGCCCTACCATAACACTAACCTAAACCACATCAATAACTATATTGGAAACCCTAACCCTAACCCTAACTCTAGCTCTACCAGAAACCCAACCATAACCCTAAATCTAGTTCTAGAACTAGCCCTAACCATAACACTCATACTAACTGTAATCCTAATGCTAACCCTCACCCTAACACTAATACACCCCTCACACTAGCCCGAGAAGAAGCTCTCTCCATACCCAGCGCTAACCCTGAACCTAATACTTAGCATAACCATGGCATTACCCAAAACCTAGACCTAAACCTAAACCTAAACCTAACAATAAAACAAACACAAACACTGATACTGACACTGACACTGACACTGACACTGACACTGACACTAACACTAACACTAACACTAACACTATCTCTAATACTAACCATACCCCTAAGCCTAAATCCGACCCTAATAGTAGTCGCAGCCATAGACATGACCCTAAACCTAACCGTAAACTCAACACTAATCGTAACCCATCCCTAGGTCTAACCTAAACCTAGCCATGGCCCAAGCCATATTCCTAGCCCTAACTCTTACCCTACCTGTAAACCTAGCCATGAACCTAAAACTACCAATAGCCCTAGCCCTAGCCTAAGCCTTAACCCGAGACCTAGCTCTATTTCTAGACCAAACCCTAACCCTAACACTCACACTAGACCTAACCATAACCCTAAACCTAGCCATAACCCTAATTCTAGCAGTAACCCTCAACCAAACTCTAACCATATTTCTAGCCGAAACCTAAACCAAACCATAGCCCAAACCCTAACCCTAACCCTAATTCTAATCCTAGCCTTAGCTATAAACCTAAACCTCACCCTAACACTAACCCTAACCCTAACCCTAACCCTAACCCGAGACCTCATCTGAAATGTAATCCTAAACCTAGTCCTAGCCATAGCTCAGTCCTAGTACTTACCCTAACACTAAATCTATCCCTACCCCTAAAATTTACCCTAACCTTAGCTGTAGCCCTAGTACTAGACCAAACCTTAACTCTAACTCTAAATCTAGCCCTAAACATAGCCCTGAAACTAACCTTAGTCGTACCTGTACCCATCCATTTAGCCCTAACAGTATCTCTAAACCTAGAAGTTGTCCTAGCCCTAGGTAGCCCTAGGCCTGCACACAAAGCTAACTCGAGCCCTAACCATGTGCCTAACTATAATCCTATCCCTAGCTGTAACCCTAACCCAAACCCTAACACTAATGCTAACCCAAATTCTAAACCTAATCCTAACCCTACCCCTAACCCTATCCCTAGAACCAACCTTAACCCTAAACATAACCCTTACCCTAACCTTATCTCGAGCCCTAAACCTAACCCAAGATCTAGACCTAGGCCAAACCCTAACCCTACACTTAACTGTCAGCCTAACCCTAACCTTATCCCTAGCCCAAAATTAACCCTAACCCTAGCCCTCATACTAACCCTAACATTAAACCTAAACCTAAATCTATACCTAGCCTTAACCCTACCCATAGCCCTGGCCCTAGCCCTAGCCCTAACACTATCTCTTGTCCTAAACCTAGGCCGAACCCCAGCTCTAGCCATTGTCCTAGCCATAACGCTAGCCTGAACTCTAAAACCTGAACTAACCCTAACTGTAATCCTAACCCTAACTCTAACCGTTACCCTGGACATAACCCTAACATGATCTCTAACACTAGCCCTAGAACTATCCCTTAACCTAGCCCTAGCAATAGCCCTAGCTCTAACCCTAACACTAGCCATAGCCATATTCCTAAAGCTGGTCCTAGCTAAAGTTCTAAACCTAACTCTAACACGAGCTTTAACACAAAGCCTACCCCAATCCAAATCGCAAGCCCTAACCCTAATCTTAAATCTAAACATAATCCTAATCCTACACCTAAACCTATACAGAACCCTAACCATAGCCCTGTCCATAGCCATAACCCTAACCCTACCTCTAGCCCTAACCCTAACTCTGCTTATAACTATAGCCTTATCGCTATGCCTACCCCGAAAACTAAGCATAGTCCTAGCCCTAGCATTAACCCTAGCCATAACCATAATCCTAGCCCTAGTCATAACCCTAACCCAATCCCTAACCCAAACCCTAAAGGAAGACCTAACCCTAATCTTAACCCTAGACAGAACCCTAAACCTAACTATATCCTACCCCTGACCATAGCGCTACAGTAACCATATCCCTACTTCTATGCCTATACCTAGCCCTAGCTCTAGGCCCTAAACCATTCCCTAACCAAAAAATTATCCATAACCCAAGCACTAGTGTAAGCCCCAGATGTACCGTTAACACTAACCCTAACATTAGCTTTAAAGGTATAATAGCAATACAACCCACTCCAGCCCTAGACCTAAGACTTGACCTACTCCTAGCCCTGGCCACAAACCTAGCCCTACCCCTTCTAATAAAACCACCCCTACCATAACCATTGATCTAGAACAAACCCTAAACCTAACCATAACCCTAACCCTAACCCTAATCCTAACCCTAACCCTAATCCTAACACTAGGACTAGCCCTGGCCATACTCTAACCCTAAGCTAACCCTCACACTAATCCTAGCCCTAGCCCTAAGCCTAAACCTAATCTTAACCCTAGTACAAGCACTATGCTCACCCTAGCTCTATTCTTACACCTATCCATAATATTAGCCCAAACCCTAAACCTTTAAATAAGACTAACTGTAATCCTATCACTACCCTATCCCTCACACTAGCTGTCACTCTAGACCTATCACTAGGGCTAGTCCTAACCCTTACCCTAACCATAACTGTAACCCTAAACCTAAGCATAAGCATAAGCCTGGACCATGACATGACCATAACTCTAACACTAAGGCTAACTCTAGCCCTAGTCCTAACCCTAAACCTAACTCTAACACAAACACTGACCATAGCTCTAATCCTAAATCTAGGACTGACCCCGGCCCTAATCCAAAACCTAAATCTAACTTTACCCATAGCCGTAGCCATAGCCCCAACCTTAATCCTAAGCCTAAAGCTAAACCTATCCCTATTCCTAACCCTAACCCTCAACTTAGACATACCCCTATCCCTAGCGTTAACCCAAAATCTTTCCTAAACCTAGCCATACCTTCAGCCGTAGCCCTAGCTCTAACCCTAAAGCTACACCAAACCTTAGCCTTCTACCTAGCCCTAACAATAATCCTAGTCCTATACATAAACCTATTCCCAGCCTTAACCCTAACCCTATCCCTAACATAAACCTAAAATTAAGCCTAACCCTAACCATAGCCCAACAAATAAACCTAACACTAGCCATAGCCCTAGACCTAGCCCTAAACCTAACGCTAAACATAAACCTGTCCCTAGCCCGAACCACACCCCTAACCCTAATCTAACACTAATCTACTAATCTACTAATCTACTACTACTAATCTACTAATTTACTAATGTAGCCCTATCCAGAGCCCTAACACAAATCCTAGCCCTAGCTCTTGAATTAGCTTTAGCCCTAGCCCTAGCCATAATCATATCCCTACTTCAATCCCCAGCCATAAACCTAATCATAAGCCTAAGACTAGACTTGAAGGTATTCCTAACCCTAACTGTAGACCAACCACTAACCCTTACCCTAGAAATAGTTGTAGCCATTGGCCTAACCATAATGCTAAAATTAAGCCTAATACTAGGCCTAATGCACCCATAACCCTAATGATAAATCTAACCCTAAACCTAACAATCAAACTAACCCTAAACATAGCACTACCCATAGACCTAACCCTAATCCTAAAAACACTAAACCAAGTTGTAACTGAAACCAAAGCGCTAGCCCTAGTCCTAGAAGTAACACTAACCCTAAACATAACCCTAGCCTTAGCACTAGCCCAAACCTAACTCTAAACTTAGCCTAACACTGGCACTAACACTAACTGTTAACCTAACAATAGCTTTAGCATTAAACCTACCCCTAGCTCTACAACTAGATCAAGCCCTAAAACTAACTCTAGAACTTACATTAAACCTATCCCTAACCCCAGCCCTAACCGTAAATTTAAACTTAAACCTAAACTTTGCCCTAGTACTACCCCTTGCCCTTGCCGTAATCCTAAAGCTAACTTTAACCATAGACATACACTAACTCTAGGCATAACCCTGGCCTGAGGCCTAGCTTTACTCCTATTCCAAACCCTAACCCTATCCCTAACATTCCGAGGCACCCTAGCTCTAATTCTAACCCTAGCCATAGCCCTAAACCTAACGCTAACACTAACCCTAACAATAGCTTTAACAGTAACCCTTAACATAAACTTAACCCTAACATTTCCCCTACACCTAAACCTAACCCTGTCCCTAGACCTAACCCTAAGACTATCCCTAGGCCAACACCTAACCCTAAACCTAACAATAGCCCTAACACTAACACTAACCCTAACCCTAGCCCCAGCCCTAAACCCTAAGCTAACACTCACCCTTGCCCTATAAACAAACCTAACACTATCCCTCGCCCTAACCTAACACTGTCCTTAATTTTAGCTCAAACCATAGCACTACACTAACCATAACATTAATCCTAACCCTAATCCTAAACCTAACCTAAACCCTAAACCTAATTTTAGGCCTATCCGGTATTAACCCTAACCATAAACCAATTTGAAATCCCAAACCTAACCGTAGCCCTAGCCTTAATTTTTATTCTTTTTTATATATATTTTATTGATTATACCTTTAAGTTCTCCCATTTGCCCCCTTCATTCCCCTACACCCTGCACACCCCCTCCCGCCCACACTCCCCCTCTTTAGTTCATGTCCATGTATCATAAGTTCTTTAGCTTCTACCTTTCCCACAATACTCTTGCCCTCTCCCTGTCTATTTTATCCCCACCATCTATGCTACTTATTCTCTGTGCCTTCTCCCCACCCTCTCCTCGCACTTCCCTGTTGCTATCCTTCCCTGTGACCTCCATTTCTCTGGCTGTGCTCCTGTTTTAGGTGACAGCTTAGTCTGCTTTCATTTTAGGTATGGATGTTAATAACTGTGAATTTGCTGTCCTTTTACTGTTCATATTTTTATCTGTTTTTGCTTAGGGAAGTCCCATTAACATTTCATTTAGGAAATGCTTGGTGATGATGAACTCCTTCAACTTGATCTTATCTGAGAAGCACTTTATCTGCCCATGCATTCTGAATGAAAGTTTTGCTGGATAGAGCAGTCTTGGATGCTCTATCCAGAACATGAAAGGTTCTTGCCTTCATGATTTGAAATACTTCTTTCCAGCCTCTTCTTGCCTGTAGGTCTGTTTTGAGAAATCAGCTGACAGTTGGATGCGAACTCCTTTGTAGGTAACTGTCCCCTTGTCTCTTGCTGCCTCTAGAATTCTCTCCTTCATTTTAATCTTGGATAATGTAACTATGATATGCCTTGATGTGTTCCTCCTTGTATCCAACTTCTTGGGGACTCTCTGATCTTTGAGGACTTACTGGAAGTCTATTTCCTTTGCCAGATTGGGGAAGTTCTTCTTTAGTATTTGCTCAAATAAGTTTTCCACATGTTGCTCTTCCTCTTTCCCTTCTGGTACTACTATAATTCGGATGTTAAAATGTTTAACGATGTCCTGGAGGTTGCTAAGCCTCCACATTTTTTTGAATTCCTGTTTCTTCATTCTTTTCTGCTTGGCTGTTTGTTTCTTCCTTCTGGTCCACTCCATTGATTTGAGTCCCAGTTTTCTTCCCATCACTACTGGTTCCCTGTGCATTTTCCATCAATTGACTTAAGAACGCCTACATTTTGTCATGTAATTTGCGACCAAAATCAACCAATTCTGTGAGCATCCTGATTAGCAGTGCTTTGAACTTTGCATCTGATAGGTCGGCTATCTCTTGCTTGCTTAAAAGTATTGGCAGTGGTACTCTGAGATTTTCTTCTGTTTGAGTCATTTTTGGCCAGGTGTCGCCTGTTGCATATGAGCGGTGGGAGCCTTAGATGTTTACCAGGGCGGGGCAGCCTAGTGGCCAATTTGTGATGCTGTCACTGGGGGCGGGCTCAGAAAGGGAACAATGGCCCCTGTTCCTTGTTCTTTCAGATTTTCATCCTCTCTGCTGACTCCCACAACCAAACTGGGCGCTCCTGGCGATGGTTCCAAGGTGGGAGGGCCTATGCACACTCCGGAACATTGCAGGTCTCCCTGGCGACCTCTCCTGTGAGGCTGGGAACCTCTCTCGGCACCTTTTCAATCAGTGTTTTTAGGCCTTACTGCCCATCGCTGGGGCCCTGTCCCTAGCCCAAATCTACGCCCAAACCCTAGTATTAGCATTAACACTAGACCTAAATCTAACCATATTTCTAGCCCTATTTGGGACCTAAACTATCACTAAATGTAGCTATAGTTCTAACCCTAACCTTAACTCTAATCATAACCATAACCCCAATCCTACTCCTAGCACTAACCCTAACCTGAACTCTAGCCCTAATACTAACCTAAAAGTAATCCTAAACCTAAACTTATCCCTACACAAAACCCTAAACAAAGCCTTATCCCTAACTATAACACTAATGCTAACCCTAAACCTTTCCTTGGCCCTAACCCTAACTTAAGCCTAACACTAGCCCTAACCCTCACCCGAACCCTAAACCTATCCATGGACCCAGGCCTAACAAATGCCACAGCCCTAGTTCTAACCCTACACCTAACCCTAACCCTATCACAAGCTTACGCTAACCCTAGCTCTATCCATAGGCCTCTATAACATTAGCCTGAAACCTAAACCTTGAATTAACCCTAACTTGAACCCTAACACTAACCCTAACAGTACCCTAGCCCTCACACAAGCTGTAGCCCTAACTGTATTACTAACCCACGGCTTAACCCTAACCCTAACTCAAAGCTTAAGGCTAACCCTAAGACAAGCCCTGGCCATACTCTAACCCTAACCCTAACCCTCACCCTAATCCTAGCCCTAGCCCTAACCCTAAACCTAACACTAACCCTAGTACAAGCCCTATGGTCACGCTCGCTCTATTCATAGACCAATTCATAATATTAGCCCAAGATGTAAACTTTGAAATAACCCTAACTGTAACCCTAACACTACCCTATCCCTCGCACTAAGCATCGCTCTAGATCAATCACTAAGGCTAGTGCTAACCCTTACACTAAACATAACCGTACCCCTAAACCTAACCCTAAGCCTACGCATAAGCCTAGACCATGAGTGGACCATAACTCTAACACTAACCCTAACTCTAGCCCTAGCCCTGACCCGAAACCTAGCCCTAACACAAACACTAACCATAGCTTTAATCCAAACCCTAGCCCTGACCACTGTCCTAATACGAATCCTAAATCTAAATTTACTCATAGCCGTAGCCATAGCCCTGTCTGTAACCCTGACCCGACACCAAACCCTACCTATCCCTATGCCCAACCCTAACCCTAACCCTCACCCTAGCCACGTCCCTATGCCTAGAATTAACCCAAAATCTTACCTAAACCTAGCCATAGCCCTAGCCGTAGCCCTGGCGCTAAACCTAAACCTAACCCTAGACTTCACCCTATACCTAACAATAATCTTATCCCTATACATAAACCTATCCCCAGCATTAACACAAATCCTAATGCTAAAATAGACCAATAATTAAGCTTAACCTTAAACGTACCATCGCACTCACCCTAATACTAGCCAAAGACCTCGCCCTAGCCCTAACCCTAACCCTAACTCTAGCCCTAAAGTCACCCATACCTTAACCCTAATCTAACCGTAATCCTAAACGTAACACTCAGACTAACATCAAGCGTAGCCCTATCCAGAGACCTAACCCTAGCCCTAGACCTAGCCCTAGCCTTAGCCCTAGCGATAAACATAGCCCTACCCCTATCCCCAGCCCTAACCCTAATCCTAAGCTTAAGACCAGACCTAACGGTAATCCTAACCCTAACCTTAGCCCTCCCTCTTACCCTAACCATAGACATAGTCCTAGCCCTAGGCCTAATCATTATGCTAAAAGTAACCTTTATCCCAGCTCTAACCCCACCCCTAACACTAACGCTAAATCTAACCCTAATCCTAACCCTAACACTCAAACTAACCCTACACATAGCACTATGCATAGACCTAAGCCTGACCTTAGCCTTAGCGAAGCCCTAACCCTAGGCATAAGCCTAGACTTAGCCCTAGCCCTAGCCCTACCCCTAAATCTAGCCTCAGTCATAGCCCCAGCCATAACCATAGCCCTGGACCTAGCCATAACCCTACACCTAGTGTTAGCCCTAAATCTAGCCCTATTTCTTGCCCGAAACCTAAACCTAAACCTAGCCCAACCTCTAAACTTAACCCTAAAGATAACACTAGCGCTAGGCATAATCCCAGCCCTAACCCAAAACCTAAATAAAACCCTACCAAAAACCTAAGGCTAACCCTAGCCATTGTGGGAGAGCTAGCCCAAGCCCTACCATAAGTCTGAACTGAACCGTTTCAATATCCGTAATGGTAACCCTGACACAAACCCTAGCATTAGCCCTACCAGTAACCCTACCATAACCCTAAAGCTAGATCTAGAAGTAGTCCTAACCCTAACACTCACACTAACCCTAACCCTAATGCTAACCCTCGCCCTAACAGTAACTCACCCCTCACACTAGTCCTAGAACAAGCTCTCTACAGAACACTATCGATAACCCTGAACCTCATACTTAGCATAACCATGGCCTTACCCTAGTTCTAACACTAAACCTAAACCTAACCATAAACCAAACACTAACACTAACAGATACTAACACTAACACTAACAGTCACACTAACAATAACATTCACACTAACATTAACACTAACACTAACACTAACACTAATACTAGCCATAATCCTAACCATACCCATAAGCCAAAATCCCACACCAACACTAGATGTAGCCGTAGCCATGGCCCTAAACCTAACTGTAAACCTAACACTTATCATAACCCATGTTTAGGTCTAACCTAAACCTAACCATGGCACTAGCCCTATTTCTAACACTAACTCATATCCTAGCTGTAACACTATCCTTAAAACTAAAACTAGCCCTAGCCCTAGCCATAGCCATAGCCTTAACCCTAGGCCTAGCTCTATTTCTAGACCAAGCCATAATTCTAACACTCACACTAAACCTGGCCATAACCGTAACCCTACCCAGAACCCTAAACCTAGCACTAACCCTCAACCCAACTCTAACCTTCTTTCTAGCGGAAACCTAACCCAAACCCTAGCCCAAATGCTAACCGTAACCATAATTCTAATCCTAGCCCTAGAAGTCAAACTAAAGCTAATCCTAACACTAACCTTAACCCGAGCCCTAATCTGAAACTGAATCCTAACCCTAGCCCCAGCCATAGCCATTGCCCTATCCCTAACCCTAAGCCTAAATCCATCCGTACCACTAAAAGTAACCCTAACCACAGCTGTAGCCCTAGTCCTAGCTCTAACCTTAACTGTAACTCTAAATCTAGCCACAATCCTAGCCCTAAAACTTACCTGAGTCGTACCTATAGCCATACCTTTAGCCCTAACAGTATCTCTAAACCTAGCCATTGCCCTAGCCCTAGACCTGCACACAAACCTAACTTGACCCCTTACTGTAGCCTTAACAATAATCCTACCCCTAGCCATAACCGTGGTACAAACACTAACACTAACACTAAGCAAAACCCTAACCCTAATCATAAACTAACCCTATACCTACACCGAACCCTAACCCTAACCCTAAACCTTGAACTAAACATAACCCTAACACTAACTCTGAAATTGACCCTAGACCTAACCCTAAGCCTAGGCCTAATGCTAAATTTAATGCTAACCTAACACTAAAACTAGCCCTAATCCTAAATCTAAAGATAGCCCTTAAACTAACCCTAGGTCTAGCCCTCATACTAACCCTAATCCTAAACCTACCCCTAAACCTAACCCTAGGCATAAGCCTAGACTATGACTCGACCATAACTCTAACACTAACCTTAACTCTAGTCCTAATCCTTACTCCAAATCTAGGCCTAACACAAACAGTAACGAAAGGTTTAATCCTAACGGAGCCCTGACGCCTGCCCTAATCTGAAACCTAAACCTAACTCTACCCATAGCCATAGCCATAGCCCTAACCATAACCCTAAACCTACACCTAACCCTATCCCTATGCCTAACCCTAACCCTCAGCCTAGCCATAGCCCTATCCCTAGAGTTACCCAAAAATCTTACCTAAAGCTAGCCATGGCCCTAGCCATAGCACTGGCCCAAAACCTTAACCTAACACTACCCTTCACCCTAGCCCTAACAATAATCCTAGCCCTATACAAAAACCTATCACCCATCTTAACCCTAATCCTAACCCTAACAAAGACCTAAAATTAGGCCTAACACTAACCGTAGCTTTCCCACAAACCCTATCCCTAGCCATAGTCCTATCCCTAGCCTTAACATAACGCTAACCCTAACCCTAACCCTAGCCCTAACCTCACCCCTAACCCTAATCTTAATCCTAAACCTAACACTCAGACTAACCTCAAATGTAGCCCTATCCAGAGCCCTAACCCTAATCCTAGCCCTAGCCCTAGCCTTAGCCCTAGCCATAACCATATTCCTATACCTATCCCCAGCATAACCCTAATCCTAATCCTAAAACTAGACCTAATGGTAATCCTAACCCTAACCCTAGGCCTACCCTCAACACTGACCCTAACCTTAAACTAGCCCTAAACCTAACACTAACACTAGCTCTAGCCCTGCAGCCAAACCTAACCCTAACCCTAAACCTATCCCTAGACCTAACCCGAACACAAACCCTAATCCTAATCATAACATTACATCGAGCTTTAAACCTAACCCAAGCTCTAGCCCCAGCCCAAACCCTAACCTAGCTTAACTCTAAACCTAACCCTAACCAAGCCCTAACATTAACCCGAACCCTAAAAACTCTAAACCTACCTCTAAGTGAAACCCCTGCCCGGGCCCTAATCCTAGCCCTAACACAAACCCTAACCATAACCCTAGCCCTAGCTCTAGCCCTGAATCTATCTCTAAACTTAGCCTAATACTGGCACTAACACTACCTAAAACTAATACTAGCATTAGCATTAAACCTACCCCTAGCCCTAGAACTAACCCAGGGACTGATACCTAACTCTAAAACTTACATTAAACCTAGCCCTAACCAAAGCCTTAACCATAAATTTAAACTTATTCCTGAACTTTGTCCTAGGTGTACCCCGCCCCATAGCCCTAATTCTAAAACTAACCCTAACCTAGACCTACCCTAACTCTACGCATAACCCTAGCTCGAGGCCTAGCCTTCTCCTATTACATTCCCTAGCCCTATCCATAACACTACTACACACACTAGCTCTAATATTAACCCTAAAGATAGTCCTAAACCTAACGCTAACCCTAACACTAACAATAGCCTTAACACTAACCCTGAACCTAAACCTAACGCTAACACTTCCCCTAAACCTAATCCTATCCCTGTCCCTACACATAACCATAACACTATCCCAAGCCCGAAACCTAACCCTAACACTAACACTGACGCTAAACGTACCCCTAACACTAAACCTAGCCTTAGCCCTAAACCTAAAGCTAACCCTCACCCTTGCCCAATAAACAAAACTAACAATATCCCTCGCCCTAAACCTACCACTGTCCCTTATTTTAGCTCAAACCATAACATTAACACTAACCATATCATTAATCCTAACCCTAATCCTAATTCTAACCTAAACCCTAAACCTAATCCAAGGCCAATCGTATATTAACCCTGACCATAAACCTATTTGTAATCCAAAACCTAACTCTAGCCATAGCCCTAATCTTACCCAATACCTAGTACAAGCCCTAACATTAGACCTAAACCTAACCATATTTCCAGCCCTAATTGGAACCTAACCTATCAATAAACGTAGCCCTAGCTCTATCCCTAACCATGAACCTACCATAACCATAACCACAAACTTATTCCTAGGACTAACCCTAACGTGAACCCCAGCCTTAACAGTAAACTAAAAATAACCCTAACATTAATTTTATCCCTAGACATAATCCTAACCAAAGCCGTACCCCTAATTATAATACTAATGCTAATGCTAAACCGATACTCAGCCATAACACTTACCTTAAACCTAACACTAGCCCTAACACTAACCCGAATCCTAAGCCTATCCATGGACACAAGCCTAGCCATAGCCATAGCCCTAGCCCTAACCCTACACGTAACCCTAACCCTAGTACAAGCCCTATGCTCACCCTAGCTCTATCCTTAGGCCTATCCATAACATTAGCCCTAACCCTAAACCTTGAATTAACCCTTACTTGAACCCTAACACTAACCCTAACACTACCCTAGCCCTCACACTAGCTGTAGCCTAGCCCTATCACTAACCCAAGCCTTAATTCTAACACTAACCCTAACACTCAACCTAAGCCTAATGCTAGGCCTAGCCTTGGCCATACTCTAACCCTAACCCTAACACTAAACCTCACCCTAATCCTAGCCCAAGCCCTAACGCTAAACCTAACCCTAACACTGGTACAAGCCCTATGCTCACCCTAGTTCTATCCTTAGACCTATCTATAATATTAGCACACACCCTAAATCTTGAAATAACCCTAACTGTAACCCTAACACTACCCTATCCCTCACACTAGCCATAGATCCAGCCCTATCACTAAGGCTAGCCCTAACTCTAACCCTAACCATAACCGTAACCCTAACCTTAACCCTAAGCATAAGCCAAGATCTTAACCTGACCATAATTCTAACACTGACCCTAATTCTAGCCCTAGTCCTAACTCTAAACCTAACCTTAACACAAACACTAACCATAGCTCTAATCCTAATTCTAGCCCTGACCCCTGCCCTAATCCGAAACGTAAACGTACCTTTACCCATAGCTGTAGCCATAACCCTATCCGTAACCTAACCCTACATTGAACCCTATCCCTATGCCTAACCCTAACCCTCACCCTAGCAGTAGCCCTATCGCTAGGGTGAACCCAAAATCTTACCTAAACCTAGCCATAGCCCTAGCCGTAGCCCTAGACCTAAACCTAAATCTGACCCTATCCTTTACCCGAGCCCTTACAATCATCTTAGTCCTATACATGAACATATCCCCAGCCTTAACCCTAATGCTAACCCTAACATACACCTACAATTAAGCCTAACCCTAACCGTAGCCTTCCCACTAACCCTAAGACTAGTCATAGACCTAGACCTAGCCCTAGCCCTAATGCTAAACCTAACCCTAAACCAAGCCTTACTTCACCCCTAACCCTAACACTTATCTAACCCTAATCCTAAACCAAACACTCAGACTAACCTCAAACCTAGCCCTACACAGAGAACTAAATGTAACCCTAGCCCTAGGACTAGACCTAGACTTATCGCTAGCCATAACCATATCCCTACATCTACCCCTATCTGTAACTCTAATCCTAAATCTCAGACTAGACCTAACAATAATCCTAACCCTAACCCTAGCCCTCCCACTAACCCTGACCCTAGACATAGTTCTAGCCCTAGGCCTAACTATAATGCTAAAAGTAACCCTAATCCTAGCCCTACGTCCACACCTAACCCTAATGCTAAATCTAACAATAACCCTAAACTTAACACTCAAACTAAACCTAAACTTAGCACTATCCATAGACCTAACCGCAACCGTAGTCCTAGCGTAGCCCTAACCCGAGCCATAAGCCTCGCCGTAGTACAAGCCCTACACCTAATTCTAGCCTTAGTCATAGCCCCAGCCCTAACCATAGCCCTGAACCTAGCCCTAATTCTAGACCTATCCTTAGGCCTAACCCTAGCCCTATTTCTAGCCCAAACATAACCTTAAACCTAGCCCAACCTTTAAACCTAACACTAAAAATAACACTAGTGCTAGGTATAACAACAGCCCTAACCCTAACCCTAAATGTAAACATAACCCAAAACCTAAGGCTGACCTTAGCCATTGTGGGAGAGCTAGCCCAAGACTTACCATAACTCTAACCATAACCATATCTATATCTGTATTGGATCCCTAATCCTCACCCTAGCCCTATCAGAAACCCTACCATAACCCTGAACCTAGTTCTGCAACTAGCCCTAACCCTAACACTCACACTAACCCTAACCCTAATGCTAACCCTTGCCCTATCTCTAACCCACACCTCACACTAGCCCTACAACAAGCTCTCTCCATAACACTAGCAATAATCCTAGACCTAATATTTAGCATAACCATGGCCTAACCCTAGCACTAACCCTAAACCTAAACCTAACCATAAACCAAACACTAACACTAACAAACACTAACACTAACACTAAAACACTAACATTAACACTAACACTAACACTAACGTGAATATTAGCTCTAATTCTAACCATACCCTTAAGCCTAAATCCCACTCTAACACTAGACGTAGCCATAGCCATGGCCCTACCCTAAACGTAAACCTAACACTAATCATAATGAATTCCTAGATCTAAACTAAACCTAACCATGGCCCTAGCCCTATTTCTAACCCTAATTTTACCCTAGCTGTAACCCTAGCCCTAAACCTAAAACTAGCCGTAGCCCTAGCACTAGCCATACCTTAACCCTAGGCTTAGCACTATTTCTAGACCAAACTCTAATCCTAACACTCACACTAAACCCAGCAATTACCCTAAACCTAGCCATAACCTTAATCCTAGAACTAACCCTCAACCTAACTCTAACCCTATTTCTAGCCAAAAACTAAACCAAACCCAAGCCAAAACCGTTACCCTTACTCTAATTCTAATCCTAGCCCTAGCCATAAACCTAAAGCTAACCCTAACGCCAGCCCTAACCCTAACCCTAACCCTAACCCAAGGCCTAATCTGAAATGTAAACCTAACCCTAGTCCTAGCCATAGCCATACCCCTAACCCTAACCCTAAAGCTCAGTGCATCCCTACCCATAAAAGTAACCCTACCCCTAGCCATAGCCCTAGTCCTAGCCCAAACCTTAACTCTAACTCTAAATCTAGACCTAAACATAGCCGTAAAAATAACCTTAGTCATACATATAGAAATATTATAACCCTAAAAGTATTTCTAAACCTAGTCCGTGCCCTAGCGCTAGGCGTACACCCAGACCTGCGTCAAGCCCTAACCGTAGACCTAACAATAATCCTACCCATATACTTAACCCTAAACCAAACCCTAACACTAACGCTAACCCAAACCCTAACCTTAATCCTAAAACTAAACCTAACCCGACAACAAACCCTAACCCTAATTCCAATTCTTGAACTACACATAACCGAAATACTAACCCTGAACTTGACCCTAGAACTAACCCTAAGACTAAACCTAATCCTAAATGTTACACTAACCGAAAGCTAAAACTTGCCCTACTCCTAAGCTTAAAGATATCCCTTAAACTATCCCTAGGCCTAACCATAACACAAACCCTAACCCTAAAACTAGCCCTAAACCTGAACCTAACACTAGCTCTCGCCCTACACCTAACCCTTACCCTAACCCTAAACCTATCCCTAGACCTAACCCAAAACCTAAAACTCACCCTAACCCTAACCTTATCCTAAGCCCTAAGTAATTGAAGCTCTAGACCTAGCCCAAACCCTAACCCTAAACTTAACTCTAAAGCAAACCATAACCCTAGCCCTACAACAATACCTCACCCTAAAAACACTAAACCTAACCTAAAGTGAAAACAAAGCCCTAGCCCTAGTCCTAACCCTAACACTAAACCTAACCATAACTATATCACTAGGCCTAGCCCTATAACTATCTCTAAACTTAGCACAGCACTGGCACTAACACTAACCATAACCCTAGCACTGGCGTTAGCGTTAAACCTAACCCTAGACCTAGAAGTAGCCCAAGCTCTAAACTTAACCATGGAACTTACATTAAACATAATCCTAACTACAGCCCTAATAATAAATGTAAACTTATCCCTAAACTTTGCCCTAGCTGTACCCCGTGACGCAGCCCTAATCCTAAAACTAACCCTAACTCTAGACCTACCCTAACAATAGGCATAACCCTAGCCTGAGGCCTATCTTTACTCCTATTCCATACCTGAACCCTATCCCTAACACTACTACTCACCCTGGCTCTAATCTTAACCCTAGCCATAGCCCTAAACCTAACGCTAACCCTAACCCTAACAATGGATTTAACAGTATCCCTTAACCTAAACTTAACCCTAACACTTCCCCTACACCTAAACCTAACCCTGTCCCTATACCTAACCCTAAGGCTATTCCTAACCCAAAACCTGACCCTAACCCTAACACTAGCCTTAACACTAACAATAACCCTAAACCTAGCCCCAGCCCTAAACCTAAAGCTCACAAGCACCCTTGCCCTATAAACATACCTGACACTATCCCTCGCCCTAACCTAACACTGTCCTTAATTTTAGCTCAAACCATAACATTAACACTAACTGTAACATTAATCATAACCCTAATCCTAAACCTAAACTGAACCCTAAAACTAATCCAAGGCCGATACTGTATTAACCCTAACCATAAACCAATTTGCAATCACAAACCTAACGGTAGACCTAGCCATAAGCTTCATATTTTCTTTTTTATCTATATTGTATTGATTATGCCATTACAGTTCTCCCATTTGCCCCCTTCAATCCCCTCCAGCTTGTGCACCCCCTCCCACCCACACTCCTCTTTAGTTCATGTCCATGTATCATACGTTCTTTAGCTTCTACATTTCCCACACTACTCTTGCCCTCTCCCTGTCTATTTTGTCCCCACCATCTATGCTACTTATTGTCTGTGCCTTCTCCCCACCCTCTCCTCCCACTCCCCTGTTGCTATCCTTCCCTGTGACCTCCATTTCTGTGGCAGTGCTCCTGTTTTAAGTGACTGCTTAGTCTGCTTTCGTTTTGGGTGTGGATGTTAATAGCTGTGAATTTGCTGTCATTTTCCTGTTCATATTTTGATCTGCTTTTTCTTAGGGAAGTCCCTTTAACATTTCATATAGGAAGGTCTTGGTGATGATGAACTCCTTGAACTTGATCTTATCTGAGAAGCACTCTATCTGCCCATCCATTCTGAATGAAAGTTTTGCTGGATAGAGCAGTCTTGGATGTAGTTTCTTGCCTTTCCTGACTTGACATACTTCTTTCCAGCCTCTTCTTCCCTATCAGGTCTGTTTTGAGAAATCAGCTGACAGTCTGATGGGAACTCCTTTGTAGGTAACTGTCTCCTTGTCTCTTGCTGCTTCTAGAATTCTCTCCTTCATTTTAAACTTGGCTAATGTAACTGTGATATGCCTTGGTGTGTTCCTCCTCGGATCCCACTTCTTTGGGACTCTTTGAGCTTCCAGGACTTCCTGTAAGTCTATTTCCATTGCCAGATTGGGGAAGTTCTCCTTTACTATTTGTTCAAATAAGTTTTGCACTTGTTGCTCTTCCTCTTCCCCTTCTGGTACTCACATAATTCGGATGTTGGAGCATTTAAAGATATCCTGGAGGTTCCTAAACCTCTCCACATTTTTTTGAATTCTTGTTTCTTCATTCTTTTCTGCTTGATTGTTTGTTTCTTCCTTCTGGTCCATTCCATTGATTTGAGTCCCAGTTTTCTTCCCATCACCACTGGTACCCTTTGCATTTTCCATCAATTCACTTATGAACGCCTTCATTTTTTCATCTAATTTGCGACCAAAGTCAACCAATTCTGTGAGTATCCTGATTAGCAGTGCTTTGAGCTGTCCATCTTTTAGGTCGGCTACCTCTTGCTTGCTTAAAAGTATTTGCTGTGGGACTCTTAGCTTTTCTTCTCTTTGAGTCATTTTTGGTCAGGTGGCTGCTATTGCGTATCAGGGGTGGGAGCCTTAGGTGTTTACCAGGTGGGGCAGTCAAGTGGGTAAGTTGAGACACTGTCTGTGGGAGCGGGCTCACATAAGGAACAATGGTGCCTGTTCTTTGTTCCTTCAGATTGGCTTCCCCTCTGCTGCCTCCCACAACCAAACTGGCCCCCACTGGTGCTGGTTCCCAGGTAAGAGGACCTATGCACATTCCGGAATCTTGCAGGTCTCCCTGGTGACCTCTCCTGTGAGGCTGGGAACCTCTCCTGGCACCTTTTCAATCAGTGTTTCTAGGCTTTATTGCCCGTCGCTGGGGCCCTGTCCGTAGCCCCAATCTTAATCCAAACCCTAGTCCTAGCACTAACACTAGACCTAAACCTAACCATATTTCTAGCCCTATTGGGGACCTAAACTATCCCTAAATGTAGCCCTAGCTCTAAAACTAAACTTAAACCTAAACATAACCATAACCCCAATCCTAGTCCTAGCACTAACCCTAACCTGAACTTTAGCTCTAATACTAACCTAAAAGTAACCCTAAACCTAAACTTATCCCTACACATAATCCTAAACAAAGCCTTACCCCTAACAATAACACTAATGCTAAGCCTAAACTGATCCTTACCCCTAACCCTCAACTTAAGCCTAACGCTAGCCCTAACCCTCACCCGAACCCTAAACCTATCCATGGACCCAAGCCTAGCAATAGCCACAGCCCTAGTTCTAACCCTACGCCTAACCCTAACCCCATCAGAGGCCTACGAGAACCCTAGCTCTATCTTTAGACCAATCCATAACATTAGCCTGAACCCTAAACCTGGAATTAACCCTAACTTGAACCCTAAAATTAACCCTAACACTACCCTAGCCCTCACACTAGCTGTAGCTCTAATACTTTCACTCACCCAAGTCTTAACCCTAACCCTAACCCGAAGCTTAAGTCTAACCTTAGGCCTAATCCCTGGCCATACTCTAACCCTAATACTCAACCTCACCCTAATCCTAGCCCTAACCCTAACCCTAAACCTAAAACTAACCCTAGTACAAGCCCTATGCTCACCCTCGCTTTGTTCATAGACCAATTCATAATATCAGCCCACAACCTAAACACTGAAATAACCCTAACTGTAACCCTAACACTACCCTATCCCTCGAACTAAGCATCACTCTAGGTCTATCACTGAGACTATCGCTAAGACTTACCCTAACTGTAACCATACCCCAAACCCTAACCCTAAGCATAAGCCTAGACCATGACTCCACCAAAACTCCAACACTAACCCTAACTCTAGCCCTAGTCATGACCCGAATCCAAGCCCTAAGAAAAACACTAACCATAGCTTTAATCCAAACTCTAGCCTTGACCCATGCCCTAATCCGAAAGCTAAACTTAACTTTACTCATAGCCATTGCCATAGCCATAACCATAACCCTCACCCTACACCTAACCCTATCCCTATGTCTAACCCTACCCCAACCCTTACACTAGCTGCAGCCCTATCCCTAGAATTAACCCAAAATCTTACCTAAACCTAGCCATAACCCTAGCCGTAGCCCTGGCCTAACCCTAAACCTAACCCTAGCCTTCACCCTGGCCCTAACAATAATCTTAGCCTTATACATAAACCTATCCCCAGCATTAACCGAAATGCTAACACTAACATAGACCTACAATTCAGCCTAACCCTAACCGTAGCCCTCCCATTAACCCTAACACTAGCCAGAGTCCTCGCTCTAGCCCTAACCCTAACCCTAACCCTACCCGTAACCTCACTCATAACCTTAACCCTAATCTACCCGTAATTCTAAAAGTAACACTCAGACAACATCAAACGTAGCCCTATCCAGAGACCTAAACCTAGCCCTAGCCCTAGCCCTAGCCTTAGCCCTAGCCATAACCATATCTATACCCCTATCCAAGCCCTAATCCTAATCCTAAACCTAAGACTAGACCTAACGGTAAACCACACCCTTACTTTAGCCCTCCCTCTAACCATAACCCTAGACATACTACTAGCCCTAGGCCTAACCATTATGCTAAAACTAACCCTAAACCTATCCCTAACCTCACCGCTAATCCCAAAGCTAAATCTAACCCTAATCCTAAACCTAACACTCAAACTAACCGTGAACACAGCACTATCCATAGACTTGAGCCTAACCCTAGCCAAGCAAAGCACTAACCGTAGCCATATGCCTAGACCTAGACCTAGCCCTACCCTATATTCTAGCCTCAGTCATAGCCCCAGCCCCAACCATAGCCCTGGACCTAGCTATAACGCTAGACCTAGTCTTAGCCCTAAACCAGGCCTATCTCTAACCCAAAACCTAACCCTAAACCGGGCCCAACCTCTAAACATAACCCTAAAAATAACACCAACGCCAGGAATAATCCCAGCCCTAACCCAAACCCTAAATATAAACATAACCCAAAACCTAATGCTGACCCTAGCCATTGTGGGAGAGATAGCCCAAGCCCTACCATAACTCTGAACTGAACCGCATCAATATCCATAATGGTAACCCTAACACTAACCCTAACCCTAGCCCTACCAGTGAGCTTACCATAACCCTAAACGTAGTTCTAGAAGCAGTACTAACACTAACACTCACACTAACCCTAACCCTAATGCTAACCCTCGCCCTAACATTAACTCACCCCTCACACTAGCCCTAGAACAAGCTCTCTCCATAACACTAGCGCCAAACCTGAACCTAATACTTAGCCTTACCATGGCCTTACCCTAGTTCTAACACTAAACCTAAACCTAACCATAAACCAAACACAAACACTAACAGATACTAACACTAACACTAACACTAACACTAACACTAACATTAACACTAACACTAACACTGATACTAGCTCTAAGCCTAACAAGACCCATAAGCCGAAATCCCTACTGATGCTAGACGAAGCCATAGCCATGGCCCTAAACCTAACCGCAAACCTAACACTAATCATAACCGATGCTTAGGGCTAACCTAAAACTAATCATGGCCCTAGGACTCTTCCTAACGCTAACTCTTAACCTAGCTGTAACCCTTGCCTTTAACCTAAAATTAGCCCTAGCCCTAGCCCTAATCATAGCCTTAACCCTTGACCTAGCTGTATTTCTAGACCAAACCATAATTCTAACCCTCACACTAAACCTAGCCATAACCATAACCCTACCCAGAACCTTAAACCTAGCACTAACCTTCAACCCAACTCTAATCTTCTTTCTAGCTGAAACCTAATCCAAACCTTGCCCAAACCCTAACCGTAACCCTAATTCTAATACTAGCCCTGGCCATCAACCTAAAGCTAATCCTAACACTAACACTCACCCTAACCCTAACCCGAGCCCTAACCTGAATCAGAATCCTAACCCTAGCCGCACCCATACCCATGGCCATATTTCAAACCCTAAACCTAAATCCATCCACATTCCTAAAAGAAACCCTAACTACAGCCGTAGCCCTAGTCCTAGCCCTAACCTTAACTCTAACTCTAAATCTAGACCTAAATCTATCCCTAAAACTAACCTGAGTTGTACCTATAGCCATACCTTTAGCCCTAAGAGTATCTCTAAACGTACCTGTTGCCCTAGACTTAGGCCTGCACAAAAACCTAACTGAGCCCTTACCATAGCCCTAACAATAATCCTACCTCTAGCCATAACCGTAACACAAACACTAACATTGACACCAAGCCAAAGCCTATCCCTAATCATAACCTAACCCTATCCGTACACCGAAACCTAACCCTAACCCTAAAACATGAACTAAATATAACCCTAACACTAACCCTAAAGTTAACCCTAGTCCTAACCACAAGCCTAGGTCTAATGCTACACGTAACGCAAACCTCACACTAAAACTAGCCCTGTTCCTAAACCTAAACATAGACCTTTTCCAAACCCGAGGCCTAGCCCTCTCACTAACCCTAACCCTAAACCTAGCCCTAAACCTAACCCTAACACTGTTCTAGCCCTACACCTAACGCTAAGCCTAACCCTAAACCTATCCCTAGATCTAACCCTAACTGTAAAGCTAACCCTAACCCTAACCTATACCGAGACCTAAAGGTAACACAAGCTCTAACCCTAATCCTAACCCTGACCCTAAAGACACTCAACCTAGCTCTAAGTGAAACCTCACCCCTAGCCCTAGTCCTAGCCCTAACACTAACCCTCACCATAACTCTAGCCCTAGCCCTAGCCCTAAACCTATCTCTAATCTTAGCCTAGCACTGGCACTAACACTAACCATAACCCTAGCCCTGGAGTTAGTGTAAAACGTACCCCTAGCCCTAGAGTAGCCCAAGCTCTAAAATTAACCATGGAACTTACATTAAACCTAATCCTAACTCCAGCCCTAATATAAATTTAAACTTATCCCTAAACTTTGCCCTAGCAGTACCCCGTGATGCAGCCCTAATCCTAAAACTAACACTAACCCTAGACCTACCATAACAACAGGCATAACCCTAGCCTGAGGCCTATTTTTACTCCTATACCATACATTAACCCTATCCCAAACACAACTACTCACCCTAGCTCTAATCCCAACCCTAGCCATAGCCCTAAACCTAACGCTAACCCTAACCCTAACAATAGCTTTAACAGTAACCCTTAACCTAAAATTAACACTAACACTGCCCCTACACCTAAATCTAACCCTATCCCTATCCCTATTCCTAACCCTAAGCTATTCCTAACGCTAAACCTGACCCTAACCCTAACACTAGCCTTAACACTAACACTAACCCTAACCCTAGCCCCAGCCCTAAACCTAAAGCTAACATGCGCCCTTGCCCTGTAAACAAACCTGACACTATCCCTCGCCCTAACCTAACACTGTCCTTAATTTTAGCTCAAACCATAACATTAACACTAACTGTAACATTAATCCTAACCCTAATCCTAAACCTAACCTAAACCCCAAACCTAATCCAAGGGTGTTCCTGTATTAACCCTAACCGTAAACCAATTTGTAATCTCCCTTCTAACCATAGCCCTAGCCCTAAGCTTCATATTTTCTTTTTTATCTATATTTTATTGATTATATCATTACAGTTCTCCCATTTGCCCCCTT